>WHVD01000282.1:0-71991 GCA_015178975.1 Hysterangium stoloniferum
CACCCAAAGCAACTTGAATTCTGTCCAATTGCAGTGAGGTGATCATATGCAAGCCTGCAAACATTTGAAATGTTGCCAAGGCACGGACACAGTGAACAATGGATGACTTGGGTGGAAACAATTGGACAATGCAAGGTACTGTTGTCTGTAACATTATCAGAATAAAAATGTCTGAATGGGAGTAAGCCTACCTTCAAAATATCCCAAAATGTGTTGCCATCAGAAAAGTCCAATGTAATAACATTCTGAACATTTCTTCAAGCCAGGCCAACTGGGAATCTGGGACATGCTACATGCCAAAGCCAGTTTGGTGAATTGGTTGAATGAAATTGAACCTACAATTCTGAATATTTCCCCCCTTGTTTCATGTTACCTAATACTTCCACCATTTTTGGAAAGAGATGTTTTCCCCATTTTCCCAAATCATCTGAATGAAGAGTGTCATAGGAAACTGCAGAGTATGGATCTGAGTTGGCAATTGTCCAAAAGCATTCTGAATCACTATTTATAACAATTTGAAATCCAATAATTCAGAAATTACCCACATGTACTATATGAAGACCATTATCCTGGAGAATTTCTTCTCCTTTTTTTTTTGCTCTTTGCCATTCTTGCCTGGTTTATAATGTCTAACATTGATTGTGTTGTGCGAAAGGGAAACACCTTTGTTAGCTTGGTGAGTTCATCTTTATGAACAAGGCATTGGGGACAAGGATGAAGAGCCAAAGCACCCCATGTAGCACAGGTCCATGCTGCTTCTTCACCATCAACAGATTGGATGGTGATACCAGTTGTAAGAACCTGCTGAACAGAATTAGAACAAGTGACAGCTTCCCCATACAATGAAGGATGTTGGAGTGGTTGGAGGGCAATCCTCAGTACCTGATAATAGATTGATCGCTTGAGAAATGCAAATGCAGTTTTCTGTGCTTCTGTCTGAGATTTGGGGTCATGTGGGTCCTCAACCTGTGATAATTGAACACAATGAGAATGTAGTCCAATCAACATTACCAACCATATGACTTACCACAGGCATCATAAGAAATAATACTGCACCTCCATTCCCAGAGCCATTTCTAATATCTCCTGGAAGAAATCCAGCCCGAAGCAGCGCTGGATGTAATTTGACAGTTGTTGAGACCTTTCCCTTGTCAAGCCAGATATGCAAGGGGAGAAAGCAGTGGGGAAGGTCTGGATTATGTTGCAGTGCATTCTAAAGAAGAGAAATAAGCTTGATCTCCACACCAAATTCTAACACTGAATTTACCTGAATGTTCCACCAGCTCTCTCCTGAATCAATATCATCATACAACTGAGTGACTATATTACCATCATTGGAAGGTGTTGGGGTGTTAGCATCATGGTAAATAAAATCATCAGGATGGCCTGAGTGGGAATGATGCACAACCCTGATGTATGGTCCTGAGGATATCCGCTGCTCTGTGCTGTTAGAATGGTGGAGTTCAGGTTCATGTATGGAAGGTGATTCAGATCCAAAGTCATTCAATTCTTCAGACTCAAATGACATAGCACTACTGAAGGCAGCTGGAACTGTGTGAATGTAATTCTATAAAAGAGATAAGTGAACAGCATACAAGGCTCAGAGTGCAAGGATGGTTCTGAAACAAGCACATCAGGGTCCTGTCTAAGTTCACTAGCTGGCAGTTAATAAAATAGATATCAGTCAACATTTACCAAGTAGGAAATTCCTGCTTACCTTGGTGTGATTGTGATTTAAATTTCTCGGCAGCAGCAAAATCTTCCATTTTGTGCTTGCAGCTGTGGACATGATTTGAAAATCCTTTGGTGTTCTTATAGGAGCTGCAGTAGGTGCATCAAAATGATCTTGCATCAATGGAGCGTGAGTTATGATTTGGAGGATCTTCCATCAGGAGTGTTGTGTAATGGGATTACAATGAGGTGATAATATCACTGTTCTAAAACATGGAAAGTATTGACTCTGAAAGTTTCAAACTTAAACCTTCAGACTCAAACCAAGCTTAGAGACTGTAGATGGTCGAGGATGATAACAGAGGACAACATACAGAGGGTGGTGTGGCTTTGGGCACAGGGTTTCAGTAGTTATTAGCTTTTAATTATTTGTCAAAGTTTATGGTTCTATTAAGAAGCTTAGATATGGTGGGAAAATATTGCAATCTGTCCAGTTTGCTCCCTTCCACTACGATTATATCTCTCCAAATGGAATGAACAAGGTGATATTTTCAATCCAGCCATAACCACACAAAATACATACCGAGTGTATGTGAGTGTGAGTGCCAACCTTGCGGCAGCAGATTATCCCACACATGAAAGACGGCGGTGTTGCAAATGTGTATGTAATCACCAAGATGACCAATAATATTTTTAGAGTGTCTTCTACCCCACATCACCATATTCCACCTCAAGCTCCTCCTTTTCTACCACTGCTCATTCTCATTCAGGCCAGTCAGTCCCATCGGTGGAACAGTCGCTGGTCCAAGTCACAGTTGTTGCTCAGCTCCCGTTATTGATAGGTCCAGCCATGCAGAGAATGTCTCGAACTGATGTAAGGAGTATTGTATTTTATAGCTCTTCATTTGACACATTTTCATTTGTAGGAATAATAACCACAGATCTGCATTCGCAATTGACATTGTTTTCAGTGTTCCAGCATCACAGAGTAGTTTGACTGAAAAGGATGAAAATGAAGCACATCTCTATATCTATTATGACTGTCTCAAATATTAATATTAGTTGATTTTAGATTACAAACCAGCTTCTCGTAAGCAATGGGTTGATCACCGATCCACAAGATTTGGACCCACCTGGTAAAAAGCTTGGACAGAGGTTTCCAGTGACAGTGCGCAAAGCAGGGCACTTGCCCCCTCACCTTCACAATTCATGCCACCTTTCATTGATGTGGATGAAGCACTAAAATGGAAACAAAGGCCACCCAGAAGGTGGGCTGTATCTGTTCCAGCATTGCCTGACATTTTAAGGTCCAGATCTCCATACACAACCCTCCCAGCAAAAAAGAATTTAAATACTACAGATCAAGAAAAATGGTGAGTATCTTTTGAGTTGATCATTCATTCCTATCACCTATTGTTCAAAACTACAGGGGAACCAATCAACCAGGCAAAAACAATGAAGTGAGTATCTCTTTTGTCTTATTATGGCTCCATGCTTCTAATATACCTCAAAAAAATAGATGGCTCAAACACCCTGGTCCTTTCCCACTACTCCACAGATTGTTTAGGTCACATGACAGGCGGAATCCACAGTTGAAGCAAACTTGGGAGCGTATGATGTCGTGTTGTGTGTTCTTAGGCCTCTCTGCACGGATGGTTGGTTTAGGGTGGTTATGCATTCATGTGACAGGCATTCCAGGAGTGGTGGGTAGGACAAGGGTAGGAAATGTTATTCTTTGCCCATCTTTTATTCATTCTATTCATTTCGTTGCAGCACTCTGATGCAACCAATGCATCACAAAATCTTTCAGCCCCACTGTAACAGAAGACGCAGTTTCAAATCCGGCTACTATAGCATCCTGTTGCATCATCCTCTGGCCCTGTGTTATTGATGCTAACACTGCGTTCTCTATCACCCTGATATAAGAGTGCAAGAGTGTCCTCGACAATGTAGCAGCCCGATTGCTGATCGATCCTCTTCCAGCACAATATGCCAAGTTGGCTGGACTTGGTTCCCCAATGACCACCAGAGCTGGTCGCTTCATTTGGATAGGTTTAGTTTTGGGGTCCATCAGGTATTATCAGATGGACCCTGCTAAAATTATCTTTCAGAAGGCTAATGATCCAAAACATACCTGCAAAAGGCAAAGGAATAGTTTGAAAATAATGGAATGACTGTCCTACCATGGCCTGTCCAATCTCCAGACCTCAATCCAATTGAGCATCTATGGAATTACTTGAAGAGAAAGCTGGGCCAGTATGCCACTGCACCAAGTGGGATTCTGGAGTTGTGGGTGAGGATAGAGAAGGAGTGGGAAGATATATCAGCTTCTGAGTGTCAGAGGTTAATTGAAGAAGGATTGAGGCAGTCATAAAAAGGCCAAGGGAGGGTATACCAAGTATTAAAATATAGCATATATTGCATCATAATCATCAGCATCAAAACCTTTTCAATGATCAGGCCTGAATAAACCATTTTTAGCATACCCAAAAATGGATATTACATAATAATATTCTAGACACTGATTCTACATATGTTTAACTGTATACTGTATTTTGTTGAGATATTTTGCTACTTTCTCTCCCCTGGTAGTGGCCCGCCAATATGCAAATGTCAAACATTGAAAAGGTTTTGAGAGTCACTGTACATTCCACAGTCTATATACTGTAGTCTGGCAGATGTTATACATACAGTCAGAAAATCAGCTTAGATCTCCCCAGTAATCTCAGTATAATTTCCACTCTATTCTTCTCTTTGAAACACACTGCTATTACCTCATCAGAGCCTGCAGACTCCAACCTATCTATCACTTGACCTCTGACCCATCACCCCCCGACCTCTCAACCTTGTCAGAGCCCATGGGCTTCCCAACTGGTCCCAACCTATCAACTACACCCAGACTCTCCGGGTTTCCTGTCCACCTGTGTGAAATTGGACACTACAATCTCATGATGGTGCAGCCTATAAGCTGAAGCCAAGTATTACCTGGGTTTCTCCAGAAACCCTCCACTAAGCCCTGCATGCACCATAACATAATGTTGATTCTACTGGAATTGATTTACAATTGACACAGCATCGATATGATATAGCATTGATTGAGAAAAGGAGAATATTCATTAAGTATTCATAGAGAATTGATTAAGCATTGAAGAATCATTAATAGAGCATGGATTGAGTATTGATATATTGTATTGTATTTTGATATATTTTATTGTATTTAATTTATTGCATTTTATTTTGATTTATTTGATTCTATTTTTAAACATTTTATTTTGGTTTTTCTGATTTATTTAATTTTGAAGCATTTTATTTTCATTTACTGTATTTTATTTTATTTTTAAACATTTTATTTTCATTTGTTGTATTTTATCTTAATTATTCTGTGATTTCACTGAGATTTTCCCAGAAATCTTGTAGACCTCCAGGGATTTGCAATATTACTCCAGGGAAATGGCACCACTTGTGTAAAATGTTTCTGTGAGGGGTGTGGGAAAGGCTTTCAGGGCAAATTGAATGGCTCCCACATCACAAAAATGCTTCCACAGGGCATGGGAAATGTATCTGGAAAGGCCATGGGAAATGTGTCTATGAGTGGCATGGGAAAGTCTCCCAGAAAGGTCATGGGAAATGTGTCTATCAGGGGTGCAGGAAATGCTTATGTGTTACAATTGGAAATCCCACCGGACTCCGGGCACTAACTTACATGCACCCACACCCTATATGCACCCATTATCGGTTCACCAGAATTCCCACTGGACTCCATACATCAGCCTTGTCTACGTTCAACTTCGTTACGTTGTGTTTCAGTCACCAGAATATTCACTGGACTCCATCTCTGTCTATGTCCAACCTCGTCCCGCACATCAGTCACTGGACCCCGCTCAGAATACCCATCATCCCTCTAACTGAGCCCCGTTCCCATTTTAGTCAAATGACCTGTCATGATTTGGACTCCGCTCCCGCTCCATTTCCCATTATGGTTTATGATTTGTCACTATTCGGACTCCACTCCGTTCTGTCCTGTTTTTAACACCAATTTGGTGTTTACTATTCCCGTTTTATGTTTTGCTCATTTCGTCTCATTATTACTGGATTCGGTATGACATTTACTCCACGGTCTATTTTATGTGCTGCGCCCTCGCAAGTATCTGTAGGGTGTCCTTAGATTTCGGATGGGCGAAGACTAAGCCTAAAGAGTTCCTTTCGGCGAGATACCGATCGGGACCGAAGGACAAGTTGAGTGTCAGGCCAAGGGGTCGGGGCTGGGAGTGGGCGAGCACACATGAAGGCAGATGGGGGATTCTTAGTATGAGACTGTTACAGACGTATGAGGGTATTCTGAGTCGATATTCTGATTGCCTAGTAACTACAACTACAGTGGGTTCATATCCAAGTAACAGGCATCTAGAAAATACTAACAGGGAGAAGGGCGGAAAATGGTATTAACAATAAGCTTGACTAGGAACGGGAAGTTTATGATTAGTTCGGAGGCCGATGATAACCGAGAGTGGAATTATGATAAAAGGAAATAGTTTGAGGACTACAAATATAGATAGACATATGTGAAACATAGGATAGAACGGATCAACATAATGAAAGGGACGTATCAAAGGTTTAACCAGACAATACGAGTATTTTGATGTGGGTGTAAATGGAGTTTGATCATCACGAAAGCATACGTCAGCTTCGGGGGCTGATGGTTTCCGAAGTGGTGACTTGAAAACGTTGATAAGTGGCGATAACTTGCGACATGGTCGTAACACAGGGTAAGAAACACGGCAAGTTCTTTGTCAAACAAAGCGACAAGAAAAGTGTCGCTAAACCCCCAAAGGAGTGCTGGATTTGTGGGAGTTTAGAGCATTTTAAGATTGACTGCCTCACACGGTAGGATGTCACACTATGTCTCTATTAACAAATGCTCCGTGCAGAACCCAACTGAGGAGGTAGGATCAGAGGGCTTATGAAACGGTTTATGGATTAAGCATACAGGGACAAGTACATAATGTTGATGAGGAATCAATTTTCATTTCTGTCTACCTTCCTCAATCAGAGGACGACATTGTTTTAGATGTGATTTCATCCCCAAATGAGAACGAAGCAGCACAAGTCTATGTTTCTATATCAGACTGTGATTTCCTTGAGAAAGGAGACTGGCTGGACACTCATCGTCAGAACTGGAAAGGTCTGACTGAGATGGGAGCCTTATTGCAATCTAAACCTCCCACCATTGAGGAAATCGTCGACAAGGAAGTATTCATGAATGATCTAAAGAAATAAGTCAGACCTACATTATAGAAGACCCCTCTGAGTTAGAGGGATCAGAGGAGGAGAACTTCCCCTTCGACCCAGGGCAGTTACCCAACTTAATTCCTTATGAGGAATCAGATTCTGAAGCGGATGACCTTGTTCTGAATGTACCTAACGGTAGACGTGTCAGGAGGGATGTCAAACTGGCTGTAAGAAAGGAAAGCAAAAGACCCAGGGTCCAATACCCACGATCCAGTCAGCTTATGAAAGAGGATTCAACCATCATCTACTGCAGATGGGATCCCCCAGGTGGATACTCCAGCATTGGGATTTCAGCATTACACATCTACGGATGCATAGGGGACTCAGAAGCCTCTAATCCTATTAAAATCAGGTTGGATGCCACAGCCAATCTTTCCTTAATTTCGGAGGATTTCTATAAGGAACTAGTGGACTGCCCCAATCTCAAGCAAGGACTCAAATTATGCCTCATACAGCTTACCAGTAATGCTAAAGTCTTAGGATATGTCAATATCCCCATTTACCTTGAAGATGACACCAGTATGCTCCTTAAATTTACCGCCAAAATGTACGTTGTCCGAGGCATGACTGTCCCGATTCTTCTCAGAGTGGACTTTCATGTGAGCTCTGAAATTGGAACACTACGCGACCAGCCGTTGGGCTCTAGATTGATTCTGCCAGGAAGGGCAGGGTCTATCCCAGCCAGTTCCTCCAAGGAGCCACAGCCTTTGGCCTTCTCGATTAGCAAGATCCCCCTTGAGGAATTAGCCAATGACTCACCTGAATTGACTTCGAAACCAGACAAAGGGGTGCGTACTGAAAGAGTCGCACGGGCCCTACAGGATTGTACTATAGAGCCGGAATCAGCTTGACTAGTACCAGTTTTTGTTGGCAATCTTATCAGTGACCAATGGATAGTCGAGGGAGTTGTGCTGCAGAATGACGATGGGAGTACATATACTAGCCGCTCCCACCACTGCTATCTGTAGGGAAAGCGCTGTGATACCTCTCGCTAACCCCTCTCTGACCCCAAGAAGCATTAGATGAGGGGAAACGGTTGGATTAATTCATGATGTGAATGAATGGGCCCAGATTCCTAGATATTCAACTGAGAAAGCATCAATGCAGTCAATGGCAACCAAGATCACTCACCTCATGGAGAGCCTATTGAGAATAGAAGAGAGCATGTCCTTAATCCTCGACCTTCCAGACAGCCCCCACAATGGGAAACTTGCAGACGATTTCGACCCAGCAGGCCCTAAAACATCAGAAGTCACCACCATGGAAACATTTCAAGTGGAGGACCTACATAAGTTGGTTAACTTAGGATTTGAAATTCCTGCTGATGTCTTCTCCCGCCTAGAGTCGGTACTGACTAAGAATGTCCAAGCCTTTGGAGTATATGGGTGTTTAGGACAAGTAGATGTCAATGTCAATGTCCCGTTGAAAGAAGGCATGCAACCTATTTCAATGTCAATGTTTCCAACTTCCCCAGCCAATAGGAAGGTCATTGATGAACAAATGGATACTTGGTTCCAACAGAGAGTAATCGAACCATCCAAAAGTCCTTGGGAGGCACCAGCCTTCGTCGTCTATCGTAATGGGAAACTGAAAGTGGTTATTGACTATAGGAAATTGAATAGCACATAAGCTGAAGCCAAGTTCTTCTGATCAGTCCCCATCGGCCAACCGACATCAGTCAGTTTTCTGTTCTTAACAATATGGCCAATCATTAGAATTCACTGCAAATGATTGGAATTTACTAAATTTGATTTTAATATGCTGGCAGAGACCATGAATAGTTTAGGACTTTCAAAGATTTTAGAAATTGCAATTGCCAATGGGATTAGAAAGGTTGAGGTTGTTAGGATCTCATCATTTCAGACCTCCACAACCCATTTTAGACTCAAAACCTTCCACCGACTCACTGTTGGAACCCCCACCTAGGTATCACTGCTTGCAGCATCTCTGACACTTATTTCATTATAAGAGTTAACCTTTTAGCTTTCCATTCCATCTCCATCCCATTCACTCCCCTGTCACTAAACCTGTTTGAGATTCAAACTGGATAGTACATGAATATAGGAGACTCATATAGACTGTGAAATGTAATAATACCAAATCTGGTATTTATGAGGGGCAGAACTATTAAACATAAAATGAAACAAGTAAATACCAAACTAGGTATTAGGGATGGAATGGAATGGGAGTGGGGTCCGAAACATGATAGGTCATTAGACCATAATGGGAGCAGGGTTCTATGCTCTGTTAGAAGGGTTCCAGGAGTCTGGTCAGAGTCCAGTGACAGGCACAGAGAATCAGGTATAAACAGGTTGATTTGCAGGTCCAGCAGAGTCTGAGGACTTGTGCATGAGACACAGACAAATCATGACAGGTCATGGGACCATAATGGGAGCAGGGTTCTATGCTCTGTTAGAGGGGTTCCAGGAGTCCGGTCAGAGTCCGGTGACTGGTCTGTGAGATACAGAGTGTTTGGGTGAATATAGGGTGGAGTCCGGAGTCTGGTGGGCTTTCCGGGTCATAACAGAAGGTGCCTAGTCAGGGGGGAGACTGACAGAATGGGATGTGAGTCAAAGGGTACTTGAGGGATGAGGGTCAGGTTCCAGTGGATTCTGGATCTTGATAGTGGTCCAGAAGATGGTTCAGAACATAATATAATATCCGAAGGATACTCTGTGGAGTTCCCGGGAACGGGTCTTGACACAGAGTGACAGTGGAGAAAGACAGAATGGAACAGCACAGAATAGAATGGAAAAATTAAATGTAAATTTACTGCAATCATTTTAAATTTATTGGAATTGACTGGAATTGATTGACAATTAATTGGATTTTATAGGGATGGTCTCAGATTCATGAATTGGTAATTTTCGCTTATTTTATGTTTTTTTTTTGAATATCTTGGAATGTTTTTGAGCTTGTTTCATTTTCTAAAATTGTATTTGTATTTGTTGTTTTTTATTTTTATTTTTTCTGGATTTATTGTTATCTTCCCAGAATTTTTTGTAGACTATTCCAAAGATTTTGTGGTCCTTATGCGAGAAACGGGGTGTAATTTCCGGGAACTGGATGCCAAATGTTCCCACACTTGCAAAATTGCTTCTGTGGTGGGAACAAAGTTTCCTCACTGTCATGGATGTTATAGTTGAGCTAAAAAGCTGTAAGGGTGACAGAAAAAATGATCTTTGAGTGGGAAAAATGCTCCCATGCTCCTACAATGCTCTTGCACTGCCAAAAATTGCTCCCCCACATTCACAAACCCATCTGTGCTGGAAAATGTGCATTTGCGCTGCCAGAAAAAATGTTCCTGAGCTTTTTAAATTGCTTCTGTGGGGGTGAAATTGCTCCCACATCGGCATTGCTTCCATGGTGCCAAAAATGCTTTCTTGCTATCAGAAATACTTATGCACCTGATTTTTCGAGGCTAAGCTGAATAACAACCCCCCACACACACACAAACAATGGTGGCACCACAAATCCACCAAGCTCCTTTACTATACAAGTGATGATCATGTATCCCACCTCTGTGCCCAAATTACATGTACTATAACTAATCTGCATGGTGGAATGTAGCCCATTGGAGACCATAACCAACTAATGTGGCCTGTCCAACACCTGGATAGGGTAAGTCATACTGATCGCTTGTGTGCATGAGCACATCATGCTGATCGCCTGCACATGAGCACATCATGCTGATTGCCTGCACAAAGGCCATCATCACCATGAGTCAAAAGCTGGGTCCCTGGCCAGCCCCTGCTCTACCAAGTCACGCCTGATCACCTGTTCGGCTACACTGATCGTCAGATCAGCCTGTTTTGGTGCACCTTCATTCTTACCATACACTTTTATAGCATACTCATGCACACTGTAGATTATTGGTGGGTACTTTATAGAACTCATCATACAGATATACCAGACTAAGATCATTGAAGTGGCCTCTTGAGTATACTCACAAGTCATACAGCAGCTTACTCAGACCAACATCACGACAAGCACAAGTCAACCAACCATCTCCAGTCCATTTGTCAGTAACATGTCTTACACTTATCCTTATCACTTCACTCACTTTGTTAATAATAGCAAGT
Organism: Hysterangium stoloniferum; assembly: GCA_015178975.1. Taxonomy (NCBI): domain Eukaryota; kingdom Fungi; phylum Basidiomycota; class Agaricomycetes; order Hysterangiales; family Hysterangiaceae; genus Hysterangium; species Hysterangium stoloniferum. The sequence goes on from WHVD01000282.1 coordinate 11,043, forward strand.
CTTCACATAAACCAAGATCCAGTAATGATGAAACGAAATGAGCAAAATATAAAACAGGAATAGTAAACACCAAATTTGGTGTTAGGAACAGGACGGAATGGAGCAGAGTCCGAATAGTGACAAATCATAAACCATAACGGGAAATGGAGTGGGAGTGGAGTCCAAATCGTGACAGGTCATTTGACTAAAATGGGAATGGGGCTCTGTTAGAGAGGTGACAGGTTTTATGAGCGGGGTCCGGTGACTGATGTGTGGGATGAGGTCAGACATAGACAGGGGCGGAGTCCGGTGGGTTTTCCGGTGACTGAAACACAACATAATGAAGATGAATGTAGACAAGTCTGACGTACGGAGTCTGGCGGGAAATTCGGTAAACTGACAATGGGTGCGTATAGGGTGCAGGTGCATATAAGTTAGTGCCCAGAGTCTGGCGGGATTTCTGGTCGGTAAACCCGCACAACCTGAAACCTATTTTCACGAATCAGCAACTTACCGCATCAGTCTGTGCAACTTTCCTCGTCCATCCCATTGTCCGTGGAATTATCATTATGGATATTGAGAAGCTACATCAAGATATTCTATCAGCAATTCCGCTAGACCCGATTACTAAAGCACACCTTGACAATCCCCTGGACCCCGATCAACCTCGGTGGTCTCTTGATCAGCATGGTTTCATTAGACTTGACGATCAGATCTATGTACCAGACTCTGATGGCCTCTGCCTCAGGATCCTTCAATACAAACATGATCATCCACTCTCAGGACATTTCAGGTACAACAAAATTCTATCATTAATAAGAAGAGAATACACTTGGCCTGGACTCTGTGGATTCATTAAGCACTATTGTAAATCTTGCACTACTTGTCCCCACTCAGAATCTCAGCAACACAAGCCATACAGCCTTTTGAAACAACTGTCACACACATATATATTGGGCATCAATTATAGCTTTGCCTCAGTCTGTAATACTACAAATAAATGAGACTGAGGTGAGCCGTCTATTTATCAAATAGACCATTTCCTTAACTAATCTTGCATGTACTAGAACTACATTCTAGGTACCTATTGCAGAGTCCATTATACTACGAATATACAAGACTGAGAACTACATTCTAGGGTATCAATTTTAACACACTGCAGGTTGTTCTTGGTCTCCAGCTGGGCTGGAGTGTTTTTCCAGGCCTTCTGTCATTCATAAGTCAGTTGTATATCTGCTGAGGACTGCACACTTACCCTTCTGTGTTCAGTCACTTTTACTTATTCCACTTACCTAGTTATTATTATTGTATCTGGGTAAACCTATATAGCTATTCGGCATACTATGTGCAAATGCTGAGGTATTATTCTTGTATCTAACACTACTTCTCACATTGGTTACGCACCTTGTGTTGAGAGTTGTCAACCATTTCCATGAAATTGTCAACTTTGCCATCACCATTTTCACCTTTTAATGTTTCTTTAATGTTTCTTTAGGGAGCTTCTGATATTCTGGTTGGTATTTCATCTCAAAGCATTTTAAAAACATTCAGGACAATTTGGTTGGTATTTCATATGAAAGCATCTTCAGAACATCCAGGACAATTTCAGGTGAGGTTTGGATTATTCTGATCATGTTTTTGATTTTTATTTATTAAAACTTCACTTTTTAAATATCTTTTTAATGTTCTGTTAGGTGGCCTTCTTATCTTTTGGTTGGTATTTAATCCCAAAGCATCTTAAACATGATAATTCCAGGTGAGCTTTGGATGATTCTGATCATGTTTTTGATTTTTATTTATGTAAATTTCACTTTTTTAATGTTTTCTTAATTTGTTTTCAGAGCTCTTCTGATTCTTTGGTTGTTATTTCATCTCAAAGCATCTTCACAATATTCAGGAAATTTTCAAGTGAGTTACATGTTATTTTGATCATGTTTTTGTTTTTTCTTTATGTTTTTTGAATATTTTAGGGGGATTTCTTATTTTTTTGATAGTCCTTTCATCTCACAACATCCTTCCAATATCGAAGATAATTTCAAGTGAGTTATTAATTCACTTATATCATGATATATTTGTTATTCTAAATACACCTCCTTTTTAAAATATATTTTCCTATTATTCTTTCACTTTTCTTTAGGGTTTTTTACTCATTGCAGGTATGTAAGACATGATACAAATACTATTTAATCTTTCTGATGCTTTTGGACTAGACTAGGAACATAAGACATATTGTAAGTGAATGTTTAAATGATATCTTCATATTTTAGCATGTTTTTTACTTTGTTAAGTACTTAGATTCTTTTGGCTTTGTTCACATTGATTCACTCCAGTATAGCTGGAGCTCCTCAAATGCAATTCAGAAGGCATTTTATAAAGGTATGTTTACAATCTTTTCTATGGTTACTTGGTATTGACTGAATATTGTCAGGTTCCACTTTTTTCCTTATTGGTAACTTGCATAGTAATGTAAGTCTATCCTATTCTTCATTCAATTCCTAATCTATTTAGGGATCTACCTTCTAAACCTTCTACACCTGAACACAATTGGCAGAATGTATGTGCTCAGGACCATCAGCAGCATTTGGTAATGATCCCACACACTGAGTGCCTCCACCTGAGACATGATGGTGTTTCTCAGCAGCATGCTATTCCTGCCCCTGGACCATTTCTCTTTGCCCCTCCTGCCAATCCTCTTACTAACAATCAGCAGGATCCATTTGCTATTACTGGATCATCACTTAATATATATGGTCCTGCCAATCCTCTGCCTATCAATCAGCAGGATCCATTTGCTATTGCTGGATCATCACATAATGTAGATGGTCCTGCCAATCCTCTGTCTATCAATCAGCAAAATCCATTTGCTATTACTGGATCATCATATAATATAGATGGTCCTGCCAATCCTCTGTCTATCAATCAGCAGAATCCATTTGCTATTGCTGGATCATCATATAATATAGATGGTCCTGCCCTATCAATCAGCAGAATCCATTTTCTATTGCTGGATCATCACATAATATAGATGGTCCTGTTCTTACTCCTGGCACTGTTATAGCTAATATATGTGCACAATTGGCAGATGGACCACAATCTACTGCATTACAGCATCCTGTTACAGTGGGCAGAAGAGCATTCACTGCTTTACAAGTTCAGGCAGCTGCCCTTCCATTACAACAGGCACCCTCCCAGAATCCTCAGATTATTCCTGCTTTCCCTATCATACCTTTATATCATGTTCCTATTAATCCTATTGTTCCTGTACCAATGGATGAGGATGCATTACCATTACCACATAATCCTGAGCATTCTGAACCTGTTCCACCACCTCCTGGACCCCCCTGGGCCTCTCCCCCTGGCCAGGTGTCCAATTGATGAGGACAATCCACAGCTACAGCCACATTATCTGGGAACAATGACTGTATTGTGTTAAAAATGCAATGCATTACATTGGATAGCAGATTGTGTTCACCATTCCTCTAATAACAATCTTCTTTTTGGAGGTTGTTGTCTATCTGGAAAGATCAGATTACCTATACTTGAAGATGTTCCTCAATCATTACATCATCTACTAGAGAATCCTGAGGATGCATATTCTAAAGAGTTTTGTAAAAATATCTGGGCATATAATTCTGCTTTAGTATTTACTGTTGGAATGTATACTGTACATCATGAACAATGGATTCGAAGATCAGCATCTATTTTTAGGATACATGATTGTAGATACACGAAAGGACATGTCATCCCCTTGTTCCACATATGGTCATTATTCACTGCACAATATTTAAAATTTGTGGTCACACCATCTACACCTCAGTCCACTATATGCTAATACAAGACTGAGATATATACTAGAGTTGCATTTTTAACAGGTTATGCCCTGACTCATCTGTATAAGTTGACTATACCTTGTGATGAATTAAAAATTGCGACTTCATTCTCTATTTTACATGGCTTCCTCTATAACAACATCTACAGACGACCTTGCTCCATCTATCACAGCACTCTGCACCAACATAGTTTACTCTGGGCCGAAGCTAGACAAACTCCAGTCCAACTATCAACTATGGCTTCATGCTGCCACTTTATTCCTCACTCTCACTGGTTTCCAGGGCTCTGCCAAGGGACTTGTCCCTCAGCCAGGCCTTGACTGCCCTCATGCTCAGGCCAACTGGGACAGTAACAATTCCCTTTCTGCTGCTCTTATTGCATCCACCCTTGAGGCATCAGAATGGGAGTACATTGACTTTGACCTTGGGGTGAAAGCCTGTTGGGATGCTTTACAACTTTGCCACAAGAGTGAGGGACACATCCAACAGGTCCAATGACTGCAGAATGCTCTACTCACTCAATTTTCCCACAGCACACCTCTACCCACAACTGCTGAAACCATCTGCACTATGGTTGACTATGCCTATGAACGAAATTTCCCACGACCTCTTCAAATGCATTGCTCTTCTCAATGTTTTGGGCATGGACTTCCAACACCTCCATTCTATCATCACCCACAACATTACCCAATCCATCAAGTCCAGCTCAACTCTGCCGATACAGCTCAATGGCAACAGGGTTACCTTGATGAACTTGCTTCTCTCAAAGCTATGGGAGTCTACAAATTAGTTCCCTGATCTGATGTCCCACAGGGCTGTAAAATATGCAAGGGTCGACCTGTCTTTCAGATTAAACAGGATGAGACAGGCAAGGTGACCCAATGGAAAGTATGCCTGGTTTTCAAGGGGTTTGAACAAATCTACAACAAAGATTATAATAAAACAAGCTCATCAACACCATGCATGGAATCTTGGAGGATCTTGCTACATATCGCTGCTCCCCTAGGATGGGATGTCCAGCAAATCGATATCAAGATAGCATTCCTATATGGCATCCTCCCTGAGAATGAGACACAGTATATGGAACAACCAGCCAGTTTCAAAGAGCCTGGCAAAGAGAACTGGGTATGGATGTTAAGGTGAGGTATTTATGGCATGAAACAGAGTGGATTATGGAATCAAACAATGAATGAACAAATGATCTCCTGGGGTTTTACAAGACTTGGCTGTGAATCATGTATCTATTACCACAAAACTTTCACTGGGATCATCATAGTGACTGTTCATGTCAATGATTTCCTCTCCATTGCAAGTTCTTTTGCAGAAAATAAGCATTTCAAGGAACAAATAAGCAAAGTCTGGACTTTCTCTGACCTTGGGAATGTGTATTTTGTAGTTGGTATCACTGTCGAGTGAGACTGTCCCAACAAGTCTGTTTATTTATCCCAGATCACCTTTATTGACAAGATCATTTGACAATTTGGCCAAACCAATGCTTCCATTGCATCCACACCCATGGACCATAGCTCAAAGCTTTGACGAAGCAATCACATAACTTCTTCCGAAACTGAACTTGACACCCTGTTGAAACTCCCCTACAGGTCTTTAGTGGGTTGTCTACTTTATCTAGCCATCTCAACCCATCCCGACATTTCCTATGCTGGTCAACAACTCTCTCAATATCTTGACTGTTACTCCATGCCCCACTGGCATGCTGCCATTCATGTTGTTTGTTATTTAAAGGGCACCTGAGGACTTCACTTACACCTAGGTGGTGCCAATGCAATTAATCTACTACGATACACTGACTCTGATTCGGCCAGTTGTCTTGACACTCATCATAGCATAGGTCGTTATGCCTTCACCTTGGGTTTTGGCATTATCTCTTGGACTTCTAGAAAACAAAAAACAGTTGCAGCATCCTCCTGTGAGGATGAATATATTGTGGCATTCAAAGCCACCAAGGAAGGCAGGCAGTTGGCTTTGTACACTATTTACAGGCCTCCAATTTCCTCCCTCAGCTCCTACTGTAAAACTCTCCTTTGTGACAACAATGCCATCATCACACTTTCTGAGGACCCACTCTTATGCTCTTGGGTCAAACACATTGATATCAAATACTATTTTCTTAGGGAGTGTGTCTTAGCAGGAGGCTTTACCTTAAGCTATGTCAACACCAAAGATAACCTCACTGATATCTTTACCAAGGCCCTGGACACCTCAAACTTTTCCTGTCTTCACCCCTTCCTCGGTCTCATCTAACCTGATTTCCATGCAAGGAGGAGCACATATTGTTTTTCCTAAGGAGGAGGCCATTAACATTTGTCCATGCTGAGGTGGAGTGTTGGAATGTATACATCATGAACAATGGATTCAAAGATTAGTATCTATTTTTAGGACACATGATCATAGATACACGAAAGGACATGTCATCCCTTTGTATTATTCCCCCATGATATTTAAACTTCATGGTCATGCCATCTACACCTCAATCCATTTATAGACTAATATGAGACTGAGATACATATATACTAGAGTTGCATTTTTACATTTACTTCCCTGGGTGCCTCAATGGACAGGCCATTGATTGATGGGGAGCATGGTCCTTGTGTCTTTAAGCTCCATGGGGAACTTAGACATAATCATGGTGCTCTCATTCCTAATGAGGTTCAGGCACCTTCCTAGTGCTCAGCTCTACTTTTATGAAACAGATGCTGCTTTAGAGCATAGGTATGCATGTAACCAGGACAAAAGAATCAATGCTACAACTCTTTCTGGGTTACAGGATATGATGTTAAAATGTAACCCTTTTGTTCACATCTATAAACAGGCCATGACATGTCTGAGAGACCAACCAATCACTCCTCAGCTCCAGGTCAGGCTAACATATAAGGCTCATACAGATCCAAGGCAATACAACATTCCAACAGGGGATGAATTGGCAGTCATCCTCCCAGGGGATGGTACTTCTACTGACAGAAAGGACATTGTGCTTAATTATCAGGGGTGGAGGATTTAGAAGAATCTTTGAAACTGATCCTTTATATGCCCCACTCCATTATGTGCTATTCTTTCCAAGAGGAGAGCAAGGTTGGAGCTGGATATTCACTATGCAAATGAACCACTCCCTGCTGAGATAGCCCCAGCCCCAGAAACTATTGAAGAGATTGCTCCAGAGCCAGAAGTCTTTGAACCAGCTCGTGAGGACATAGTATCTGACTTGCCAGAGGTAGTAATCCCTCAACCTGAAGTGGTTCCCCAAGTTGTACCTCTCCCACCTGAGCAAATAGATATTCCAGGTTGATGATGCTATGCCACCTCCTGAGCCAGCTATGGAGCAGGATGAGGTGCAGGGAATTACTGAAGAACTTGAAACTGAACAAGTGACAGAGGATAGGCAGAAGAAAATGCAGACAAAAGTCTCCCAGATAAAGTATTATTCATATTGACTCTTTCAAATAATTGGTGAACCAACTACAATTTTTAGGGGTGGTAAACTGCTTCAGCAATACATTGTAGATGCATGGGCAGGCCATTCTCTGTCAAATACAGATGTAGAACAAATCAATGACATGCTCTTTGAAACATTTACAGGGGTTGGGAAAACCTACTACAGTGCAGACAGTGTCAACGATGGAGCCAATGAGACATTATATCCTCCTGAGTACTTAAACTCAATCAATGTTGGAGGATTGTCACCAAGTAAATCATTTAAAACCTGGAGTGCCATTGATGCTTCTTCAAAACTTGGATCCAGGACAAGGACTCTGTAATGGAACAAGACTGTGGTTAATATAAATGACCCACAGAGTACTTCAAGTAAAGATCATTACAGGACCTTCAGCAGGAGAGCTGTCATTCATCCCCTAAATAACAATTATTCCAACTACAAAACAAGTGCCATTTGAACTGCATCAGTTGGCAGTTTCCAGTCAGGCTAGCATTTTCTATGACTATCAATAAGTCACAGGTCAATCTTTAAAATTAGTTGGATTAGATCTGGGTAGTTCTGTGTTCTCACATGGACAGTTTTATGTTGGTGTTTGTTACAACCCATTCCCAAGATGTTTCAATATCTGACTTCCGACTTCCGACTATGGAACATCATAGTTACCACATCTTCCATAATCTTCCCTTGTTCTGCATTTGGTAATTTGTCCATTGACAAGTATTCACTCTTTTGTTTATTATATTCCCATTTTGGAATAATGTCTCCCCAATTCGTCTTATTGTATTCCTGTTTCGGAATACTTCCATTTCCATCTTATTGTGGTCTTAGTTTGTAGTACAATAAGGACAAGACTTATATTAGTTTCCACGAATTTGTACTTTACTTTAGATCTGATATCGACTTAGTTTCTTATTCCCTCTTCCATCTTTCTATATGCTTGATATTCGGAACTCTGGATATCCGTATCTTCCAGCATGAGTCCTGCCTTTGAAATTAAGGACTTCCAAGCATTTGTGTAGAGGTGCAGCACATAAGCTGAAGCCGACGTCCTGACCCTATCCGATAGTTTCCGAGTTCTGAGTGACTTTCCGATAGTTCTGGAATAAGTTCCACCACGGCACTTAACAGTGTTACAAGAGGGACAAATTGGGAATAGTAAAAATTTTACTCCATGATACTGATATGACTGCAAATGTAGTGTTTAAGGATGTTATTATTGATCCATGTGTAAGTATTCCACAAGGTTCCAAAAGGAGACTGACTTCTATTGTTTTAGGTTCAGTGAATTTACAAAAGTATATAGTATATATAATTCTGAATAATGTAAAATTTAATCACTTAAAAATAAGTCACTGAATGAGAATAAATGGGAAGCTGAAATGTACAGAAGCATTCAATATAACATAGTCACAGGAGGTAATATACAAAACTTATGTGATCAAGTATTTGAAGACATTATCATTGATCCACCAGGTTGTGAAGTGACCAAGTAAAGTTGTGGGGTGGTGGCATGGTGGGGGGTTGCCCCCCACAGGTCACAACCTTGTTTCCTTTTAACTTCACATACTCAAGGCTTCGAATGATGTCACATTACATAGTTGAAGTCTAGAGCAGTTGAGAGATATATTCTTAATAAGCCAGTTTATCTATTTTTTAGGTGACCAGGTTTTTATTGTATTATATTGTTAGATATATGTGCATTATTGTACCTTGATCACATGACATGTGATGACAACACAACAATGTGTTCACAAGTCATTGCATATAGTTTTCACAGCTGCCCAGGCATGTCTTCTCACTCAAACAGTTCACATCTTCAAGTCAGGTGAGAGCTATGATATCATAGTGGAATTATGGAAAATTGTAGAAGCTTCTAATAATTTCCTATTTAGTTATTTCGATATTATTAAGCAAAACTGTTTACATGTATAAAAGAAGGCCTAAATATTGAATAGAGAACAATATACTTTACTACTATCAACAGCACCAGCTCAGAAGCAACAGCCTTCATACTAAAGGACAGAATAATAGCCTTAGTGTGAAATTATCTAACTGCAAGCACCTACACTTGCAGAATCTTGAACTCTTTGTCAGCACTCTTGCACTTATCTAATTCATCTAAGTTCCCTCAGCTTCCTGGAAATCTTTAGGCTTACTAATCACATACAATGACTCACAAAATGTATCCAATGTTTTGCAGTGTCAACTTATGTATATACTGTATACCACAGTAGATAAAGTAGTAGAAATCACCAAAATATTTGTCAACATGCTCTATCATGCATAGTTTGATATTGTTAAGGGTATGTGCACAGCAGGTTTCCGGAGAAACCCGCAGGAAATCCGGTAGGACTTGGCTTCAGCTTATAGGCTGCACCCTTGCGAGATCGTGTTGTCCAATTTCAAATGGGTGGATGGGAATCCCGGGGAGTTTGGGCAGAGTTCGTGGGTTGAGGGGTTGTAGGTCAGAGGTCGTGGGTTGAGAGGTTGGGGAGTCGAGAAAGATAAGTCAGAGGTTGAGAGATAGATGCATCAGAGCCCATGGGCTCCGACTAGCAAGAGTGGTGTAATTCAAAGAGGAGTTTAGAGTGGAAAATGTAGTAGATTACTGGGGAGAATCTAAGCTGATTTTCTGACTGGATTGTATGTACAACATCTGCCAGACTATATAGACTGTGGAATGAATAACATGCCAAATCCAGTAATAATGTTAAGAACTGAAAACTGACTAGTGTCGGTAGGCTGATGGGGACTGATCAGAAGGACTTGGCTTCAGCTTATGTGTGTTAAGAGCGGAAACGGACTGATGTCGGTGGACCAATGGGGACCAATCAGAAGGACTTGGCTTCAGCTTATGTGCTGCACCCTCGCAAGTTACCATTGGGTGTCCTTAAATTTCGGACAGGCAGAAACTAGTCCTGTTGAGTAAACCTCTCGGTAAACTACTGATCGGAAACTGAAGGATAAGTTGAGGGTTGGGTTGAGGGGTTGGAGACCAAGAGTTGGAGACTGAGAGTGTCAGAGACTGAGAGTGTCGGAGACTGAGAGTGTCAGAGACTGAGAGTGTCAGAGACTGAGAGTGTCGGAGACTGAGAGTGTCGGAGACTGAGACAGTTGGAGACTGAGAGTTGGAGATTAGAGGTTGAAGTCATAAATGTAGGTTGAATCGTAAATCGGATGGAGTCGGAATGTGGTGGTTGTGAATAGATAATGGAGTCGGAAATTAGAGGGTATCTAAGTTGATCTAAGTCGATATTCTGATTGTCTAATAACTACATTTACAGCGGGTTTATATATGAGTTGTCGGGTCTAGAAACTACTAACTAAGGGAAGCGCAGAAACACTATTTGACAAATAGACTTGACTAGAAACTGGAAGGTTACGATAAGATCGGAAGCCAAGATTTAGCCGAGAGCGGGGTTACGAGAAAAGGGAATAATAGTCCACGGGCTACAAGTATATATGGGCATATGTGAAACATAGAGTAAAACAAATCATCATAATGAAAAGGGACGTATCAAAGCATAACCAGATGGTACGAGTATATTTTGACAGGGGCGTAAATGGGGTTTGATCGCCGTGAAGGTACATGTCAGTGTCGGTGTTCCAAAGGTTGCTGAAATGATGACTTGATCAATAACTTGGAACATCAATAGATGGTAGTATTCTCGGAGACCATTGGGTTGCGACATGGGTTATGACACGGTTGTAACAATGTGCTGTGCCCTCGCAAATATCTGTTGGGTGTCCTTAAATTTTGGATGGGCAAAGACTAGTCCTAACAAGTTCCTCTCGGCGAGCTGCTGATCAGAAATGAAGGATAAGTCGAGTGTCGGGCCAAAGGGTCGGGGACTGAGAGTGGGCTAGTGCACACAAAGGTGGATAGCGGGATACTTAGTATAAGACTTCTAGAGGTGTAAGAGGGTATTCTGAGTCAATATTCTGATTGACGGTAACTACAACTACAGTGGGTTCATATACAAGTATTCAGTGTCTAGAAAATACTAACTAGGAGTTGGGTTGCGACACGGTTGTAACAAATACTGAAAAAATGAAACTAGCAAACATAAAACAAGATAAGTAAACACTAAATTTGGTGTTAGGAACGGGACAGAACAGAGTGGAGTCCAAATCGTGACAGGTCATAAACCATAATGGGAAATGGACCAGGAGCGGAGTCCAAATCGTGACAGGTCATGTGACTAAATGGGAACTGGGCTCAGTTAGAGGGATGATGGGTTTTCTGAGTGGGGTTCGGTGACTGATGCATGGGACGAGGTCAGACATAGACAGGGTCGGAGTCCAGCAGGTATTCTGGTGACTGATACAGGACGTAACAAAGTCAAACGTGGACAAGTCTGACATACGGAGTCTGGTGGGAATTCCGGTCATACTGTAACAGATATGACATAATGTCATTGTGTAATCTCCATATATGAATATTTTCATATAGAAGGTTCATTGGATACCTTTTGTTTCTGAGAGGGTCTTGTATGAAAATCATGCACTATGTTGATTGTTTGTATTTATTTATGTTTTTTCAACATGTTATGTGATCATGTTGTGCTAAAGTATAAGTCAAAGGGCTCTCACAGCTAAGATTCTCCTAATTCCAACTATGCATCCCCTTTCCCCTGCTGCCTAGCATGAGATCCTTTCTCTACTTGATGCTGGCTATTCTGTGAAACACATTTCACTTTCTACTGGCTATGGCTTTGCTACTGAATCTAAACTTCACTCTGAATATGATTCCCACCTTTCTATGGCCTCTGGTGGTCACCCTTCCAAACTCTCTACAGCCAACATCTATTTTGTACGATGCCTTATCAGCTCTGGGAAGGCTGACACAGCTGTAGATGCAACAAAGGCACTTTGAACTATCACTAATTAGTCACTCCATCCTCAAACAGTGCATTGTAGACTCAAAGCAGCTGGGATGAAGCCTGTGGTCAAGAAGAAAGGCTTCTTCTTTCTAAGAAGCATAGGAAGGAGAGGATGGACTTTGCTTTGGTACATCAGAATTGCACTGTGGAGGACTGGAAGAATGCAATGTGGTCTGATGAGAAAAAAATCTATAGGCTGGGGTCAGATGGTAGGAAGTGGATGTGGAAAAGGCAGGAGAGGACTTGAGTGACAGCCTGGTTGAGGGAACCCTGAAGTTTGGTGGTGGATCTTTGATGGTATGGGGGTGTATGCTGTGAGGGGGGCTTGGGTAGGCATGCAGGATGGATGGATGGATGGATGGGGATCTCTACATACAGATTCTGGAGGATAACCTGCAAGCCAGCCTTAGTGACTATGAAATCTGCAGCTTCCAGCAGGATAATGCCCCCAAGCACACCTGCAAGATAGCCCAGAATTGGTTCCAATAAATGGTTTCAGGGTTCTCTCGTGGCCAGTGCAGTATCCTGACCTAAATCCCATTGAAAGTTTATGGAATCACCTGAAGAGGAGGTTGGCAGGGTATGAGAATGCACTCCAGGGGAAGGAAGAGTTTTGGGAGAGGGTGGTGAAGGAATGGTACAAGATTGATGCAAAGGTGTGTCAGGATTTCATTGCACATATGCATAGGAAAGTTTCAGATACATTAAAGGAAAAGGGTGGCTATACCAAGCACTAAATACAAGTAATTTCCCACCTGACCTTGTCAGCAACAAAAGGTATCCAATTGTTAGGGTGCGTACATGGCAGGTTCCTGGAGAAACCCATGGAATATCTGGTAGGACTTGGCTTCAGCTTATAGGCTGCACCCTTGTGAGATCATATTGTCCAATTTCAGATAGGTGGACGGGAATCCTGGGGAGTCTGGGCGGGGTTCATGGGTTGAGGGGTCGTAGATCAGAGGTCGTGGGTTGAGAGTCAGAGGTCATGGGTCGAGAGGTCATGGGTCGAGAGGTCATGGGTCGAGAGGTCATGGGTCGAGAGGTCATGGGTCGAGAGGTCATGGGTCGAGAGGTCATGGGTCGAGAGGTCATGGGTCGAGAGGTCATGGGTCGAGAGGTCATGGGTTGAGAGGTTGCGAGTCGAGATAGATAGGAGAGATAGATGCACTGGAGCCTGTGGGCTCTGACTAGCATGAGCAGTGTGATTCAAGTAGGAGTTTAGAGCGGAAAATGTATTAGATTACTGGGGGGAATGTAAGCCAATCTTCTGACTGGATTGTATGTACAACATCTCCCAGACTATATAGACTGTGGAATGAATGACATACCAAATCCAGTAATAATGAAACGAAACTAGCAAAACATAAAACAGGAATAGTAAACACCAAATTTGGTGTTAGAAACGGGACAGGACGGAGCAGAGTCCAAATCATGACAAATCAAAAACCATAATGGGAAACTGAGCAGGAGCAGAGTCCAAATTGTGACAGGTCATTTGACTAAAATGGGAACGGGGCTCTGTTAGAGGGATGACGAGTTTTCCGAGCAGGGTCCGGTGACTGATGTGTGGGACGAGGTCGGACATAGACAGGGTTGGAGTCCGGTGGTTATTCAGGGTGACTGATACACAACATAACGAAGTTGAATGTAGACAAGTCTGACATACGGAGTCCAGTGGGAATTCCGGTAAACTGACAATGGGTGCGTATAGGGCACAGGTGCATATAAGTTAGTGCCCAGAGTCCAGCGGGAAATCCAGTCGTAACACCAATGAACCTTCTCTATTAAAATATTACATGATAGAGCATATTGACAAATATTTTGGTGATTCCTACTATTTTATCTAGTGAGGTATAACATATTAAGTTGAAACTTCAAAACATTGGATACATTTTGTGAGTCACTGTAACTAAATCTAAAGTCTTAATACTGAAATCCCTGCCCATTTAGGTTATTCAAGAGCCTACATTAACAGGACAGTTAATCAATCTTTAAAAAAACACTTGGATATTTGACTCTCAGACAATCTCTCTATTTATAAATTATTTAACAGCTTGTCAAATCTTTATAAATAGTAAACCAAAAGCTACAAGAAAGCGAAGGCTTACAACAAGTTTCTGCCAACTTATTGCACATACATTCAGCTCCCAAACCTTTATTCAATATTTTTGGTGTGGTCAGACAACAATAGTTTGGTCAAACAACAATGGTGTGGTCAAACAACAATGGTGTGGTCAATGTTTTGAACAAAGGCCAATCATGCAGCAAGGAAACAAACAAGATTCTAAAAGAAATTTACAAATTGTTAGCCACAAACCAAATACAGCTGACAGCTATATACATACCATCAATGTTTCAGATGCCCTCTCACAAGGACATATTAGCAAGTTCCTCAAAGGTGTTCTGAAAGCAAAGCAGGCCAGAGTAGATATTCCCAGGCACTTAATACATCAGATCTGATTACTGTAGCACCAGCATTGACATCCACTATTTTCCCCACCATTACAAGCATCAGCACTAATACAGCTGAAAGGAACTCCATGAGTGCTTAGACCACCATGTAAATCAAGCAAGAGACTATTCAGATGGAGAGGGATCAACATCCCACCACCATCTACAGTACAGCAGCCAGTCTTGCAGGCGATCACATCCTTAGCCTCAGAGGCATTGCTTAGGGAAGCAAATGGTTATGGAGCCAGCCTGCACAAGTTGCACATCTTCTGTGACATTTTCTCTGTGGCCAAATCAGACAAGCTCCGAGCATCCTTTCCAGTCTTACACTTGTTTTCATTATAGGCCCCAGCAGGCCCATCATTTCTGTGAGAGGAGCTAGCTGCTGGGACCGCCTTTGAAACAATATCAGTCAGTGTGACGCAAAAATATCTGTCAGCAATTAGAGCCTGGCACATAGCTCAAGGTTGGCCACTGCCGCTGTCAGATGATGAGTGGGCAAGAGTAGAATGGTCACTGCGGGGGCTAGATAACATACAGGGTAGTGTGCATAGACAACCTCCACGACCCCTAGTGAAGCTGAACATGTTGTTCACGTTAAGGACAACCTTGAATCTATAGGACCTTGTTGATGCCTGCATTTGGGCAGTATCAACATGTGCCTTTTGGGTACTGATGCATTTGGAAAAGTCACAGTAACATCTAGGTTGCATTTTGACACCGGAAAACTGAAGCAAAGAATGCCCTGATTAGTCGAGACGACAATGGAAAGTGCTACACACACTTAGACTTACCTGCAGTGAAAACCACCAAAGCTGGTAGCACACAATCGGTATTCTTGACAGAGAAACAAGGAGCTTGCCAGGCAGACAAGAAATAAGAAGATGTGCTGCTTGACGCCTCCAAATGGAAAAATTTAATGTCGGACAATGTTTTCATCTGTCGATAGCCTATGACACCAAAATCATGTCGGGAAGGTAAATTTAATCAATCACTAGGTTATAATACATTGTGCCAAGGTAATAAGTACTTCTGGGTCTTACTCAATTTTTAGGGGGAAACGTTCATAAGACTGGACACCCTCCCCCCTCGCCCAGATGGGTAGCAAACCCCACCTATCACACCGGTGTGACGTTGCCTATGTTCCACTGGCTTGATTTCACTGTAGGCATTTATTCAATTTTTAGAAATAATGGCTTGAATTTCTGGGTTATTTCCCCCTGCCGTCATTTTTTATTGACGATGCTATGGGTTTCAAATCAAATTTCTAGTTGATTTGGCTTGCTTTGTGAAATTTCTGTCGTGTTAATATCTTGTATCCATTTTTCTTTGCTCTTATTTGTGATTTTGCACTGACAGTGGGGCGGCACAGCAAACTCGGAATTCTTTTTTTTCAATGTGGACCCTCCCAAAATGCAATTGCGGTCCACTGACCTATTTCTATTTATTTCATTTACCACGAATTATTACTTAATGCGTAAATATTTAAATGATTTATGTATCCCAAAGAAGACATGGTGTCCGGAGGCCTTTCCAAAGAAAGCAAGACGTTATCCGAGCTTGAAAACCCCCAAAATAGGCGTGTCTCCTGACTATTTGCTGTGAGAACACATACTATATCCTGTGACATACTTACCCATTCCCACCACGACAAAGAAGCAGCGCCTGGGAAGGAGTCAACGCGTGTGAGAAATTCAGAATCACCGAGGATTTCCGACTCATAGTAATGCTCCGGGTAGCTGGACGATTGTGCGCACTAGTGATCGGACGATATTTAAATTACGGGTCACCCTTTCTACTCAACTCTCCCTGTTGTAGCCCATGAATTCACTCCATATCTTCTCTCTATCCGGCCTCATCACAGCTCTATGGCTGTGCTACCTGTTTCGGGACCGTTCCCGCGGTGCAGGCGTAAGACAGCTTCTAGGCCCACGATCTCCTTCGTGGCTCGTTGGTAATTTTGACCTCTATTCTGACAAGCTACCTTCTCTCCTCAGCGTAATTTTTTCAGGAAACCTTCGCTCATTCTTCTGTGTTGAAAACGTTGGCGATGACGATTTCAACTGGCTAAAGACCTATGGGTCGTCTTTGTGTATTAAAGGACCATTTGGTGTATGTTTAAAGACTCCTATAAGGCATTTACCATATCCACTAATCCACAATTGCGATGGCAGCGCAATGTCCTGTACACTGCAGATCCCAGAGTAACTACTCCAGTCACATCGTCATCCGCCCACCCTGACGTATCTTTTCTTTGGCAGGCTATGCAATATATCCTGAACACTTCTGGCTATAGGTTTCCAAAATCCCCAGAATTTCGCTTCCTCATAGAGCTTGTAACAGGTAGAGGGATCATTTGGGCAGATGGTCTGTTAGATAAATTATTCCTCATCTGCCATTGCTCACAGTGACTGGTAGGTCAACAGCATGCCCAGCAGCGAAGAATAATGGCGCCATCCTTCTCGCAAAGCTCAATCAAAGGCTTTCTACCAATGTTTCGCGAGACAACGCAACGTGTGCGACTTTCCATTTCTGCTGTTTATCTTTATTCAATTGCTCGATGAGAGAAGGCTATCGAGATGTGGCAAGACCTTGTTCTACAAGATATGAAAACATCTTCAGTAATCGATGTAAATGCATGGTTAGGGCGACTTGCATTGGATATCATAGGAAAAGGTGACTGTGGTAGTAACGCTGTCAGCTCAAGCTCACCCAAAGTGGTGGCATTTAGCTATGCACTATGAATTCAACTCACTTTCCAATGACTCGGATAATGAGGTGGTCAAAGTATATAGAAGCCTATTGTAGGGAAATATTGGACTTTGGACTTTTTCTCAAAGCTCACCGCCTTGCTCGTTGTAGCGCCGACCTTCATCACAAACCATCCGATTATCAACTTGCCTTCCGAGATTTCTGTGGTTATCTCCCAATGTGGATGATTACCGTCCTACAATGAGCACCCGGGAAGAGCTCCAAGAGACTCCGGGACTACTTCAAAGCAACTAATCGCGTCGGTCAGACCATAATTGACCGTCAGTTAGAGTCGCTGGCTGCTGGCAATGAAGGAGGCAAAGATCTCATGGGTCTCTTAGGTCTGTCGTTAACGTATCCCACTTTCTGGACGAGTAACTCACCGGTTACCCCAGTGATAAATAATTGTGCTCAACATGAGAAAATCAGATTAGGCAACACGGAGCTTCTTGCGCAAATGACGTGAGAACATACCTAATAGATGATGAACAATGCTAATTCAGTTCAAGATCGCTCCTCCTCGCTGGGCATGACACCGTCAGTTCCGTGGTAAGCTGGATTCTTTGGGAACTTTCCAAAATCCCCGCCTTGCAGGCCCAACTTCGCGAAGAAATAATAAGCACGCGTAACCGGGCAATTCAAAGAGGTCAAGACGGGTTATCCAATGTTGACTTTGATTCAATGCCGTATTTGCTTGCGGTGATCAAAGTCAGTTATCCTTCAAGCTCAACGGTTATTAAATATCAAACCATTTATACTGCAGGAAACTTTGCGATTCCATCCGCCTGTGCCACAGATAACAAGGTTTGCAGCTGATGATGAGACCACTCCGTTTTCCATGCCACAGAGAACCAAGGATGGCGGCCTCGTTACTGAGATATCTGTCAGTAAAGGTCAGAGAATTATGATCGGCCTTGCAGCTTATAATAGGTGCGTTGGGGAGCTACTAAAATCTTTTTCAGGACTGAATTTAAATTTCGCCTAGGCTTGAGACTGTTTGGGGCTCTGATGCAAATGAATGGAACCTGAACGGTTCTTGGATGGCAGTTCCAAAAATGAGAAGACTGGATTAGGTGTGATTGCAAATGTGTAAGTTGTGGTCCCATTCTATGTCTCATAAGTCCTCGGAACTGCGATTAATGCACACAATAATTGTAGTTCGACGTTCAGCAGTGGGGAAAGAAACTGTATTGGGTGCGCAAATATATATTTTTATATACTAAGGAATCAATGTGATAAATCACTTTTTTAGCTGGAGATTTGCGTGAGTTTTCATGATGGCGCCTCAGAGTGCCAGGAGTATATGATATACCACAGGATACTCGAGTCTCAAGTTATCTTGTCCGAACTCGTAGGGCACTTCAACTTCTCCCCGCCGCCAGGTAATATTGAAATGATCAGGGCGCCGACTCTTGCAATGAGTCCAATGTGAGTGGATTCCATTTACATAGAGGAAGACAGGGTTCCAACAGTGCCTACTGATACATAGGGTGAAGGGGGCTAAAATCTCTAGCGTTGGATTGCCTCTGACGATCACACCCTTGAAGTGACACAGTCGAGCCACTGCCGGTCACCAGTGCGGGGACACTGCAATATGAATCAATCGTAACCTGTATACTAGTTACTATATAACACGTCTCTTCGTCAGCTGAACATGAAACATCTTGGAATTAGGCTTACACCGTGAAAACTCCTCTTTCCAAAAGATTTTAGGATGCGTAGTAGAGCCTTATCTTATGTATCTAAACTCCAATAATCTCTATTGGATCCAAAAGGTAGTGGAGGGTGATCAGGTGTACATAGGATCATTTAAGCATCAACCATATCAATAAATATAAACTACTTCAATTTGTATAGTCCAGTGGGGTTCTGTATCCCTTTATCTTTCCTGTGACTTGTCAGAGGATGATCCAGTTAAAAATCCACAAAACTCCCAGATGTGGTTGCAGGATTTAACATCACAGAACATGTGCATAATCAATCAATTTGAAATCCCATTCACATCCCTGAATTTGATGGAATTACAAAATAATATAGAATCTGTTAGATGGTCCACAATTGAGTTAAACTCTCCTTTGTTTCAATATAAACACTCAGACAAATATTGAATTTATTTTCTCTACAAAACCAAGAAGATAGCACTTGATAAGTTCCAACAGACAGATTAAGCCACAGAGGCCAAACCGCATCTATAATATCTTTTATTTTATTCCATTCCGAGCTTCTAGGCTTGATTTAAAATAAGCCTCATCCTGTTTCGAAACATATATACAGATATTTGATTCAATAGGCACTGGAGACGTAATAAAATGCCGTATTAGACAGCTTTTGTATTTCCTGCACAACAAACATTGAAACCAGCTCCAGTATAGGGTGAATTAAGGAATCAAGGACACTTTCCGCTCATGATGTGTATCAGCCGATACATTCTTGACCTACACAGCATGTTTAACCATGGATATTCATACACAGCACAGTGTGAGAATAGAAGATAGAAAGACACAGAAGTAACCAGGAGTGACCAAAGTCTGACTCTGACTCATAGATTTACAACATGTAGATTCCACTATGGTAAGTACACGTGGGTACATATGGGGCTGAACCACACACAACTACAATGCAGGTGGCATATAAGGATGACTAGAGTGAGAAAATGATGGCAAGAAGTTGTGTCACCCATGATTGTGAGGCTCACCCATTGATCACTCCTCCTCCATCTCACACAATCTTGTTAGTTTGTCCTTCCCCAATTCCAGTTAATCTTTGAATGCCCCCACTTTCACCCTGCACCCTTTCCACCACTGCCAGCATTTCTTGCTTCATATCCTCTAGGTCCTTCTTTGCCATATGTATCTCACCCAACATGAGAACTCACCACATCACCACCTTGCCGCATAGTCAGAATGATGTGAGGCATTGTCAATATTTGCCCTCATTAATGTTTGACCTTCATAATAAGTGGGGCTAGGGGGGGTAAGCAGTACACATTAGTCTGAATTTTCCACACTCTGATCCCATGACACTCCATACATGAAGATCACATTATCCATCTGATCATCAACCATGTGTTTGGATTTCCACACATTGAGGATGCAACTTGGCAAGAAGGAGGTCATACAACAATGATACCCCACTCCCAGCACACCATTCTCCACATGGAAATGGGATTGCCACAGTTGGCACTGGCACTGACCCTCCCACCTCCACCCCCCTTTCCCTCTGCTACCTGTGTACTTTACACTGGCTCATGAGTGCTGGTGCATCATAGGAAAATTGGCATCACAGGAATAAGAGGCTCAAATTGGTGTATGAGATAGCACCTGAGCCTCATAGCACCAATTGAAGAGATGGAGAGATACTGGCTCTGCCTTGTGGTGTGTTAAGAAATGGGGGTATTCCAGGGACTAACCATGTCAACAGAAGGCAAGGAAAGTGGCTCCAGTCTGCCTACAAGCAAAAAATGATCCTCAGTGCTCTGGTTGTAATGACTGGAACACTGACTGCCATTGGAAGTCTGGGTGGGGACTGGGCTGTTCGCAATGTGTGCACCTCAAAGCAAGGTGCTTACTTGTCCACAAGCCCACACGGTCTATGGTGCAGGAAGAGAGTGGGTCGGACAGGCCCATGGACTTGGAGGAGGTTTTGGGATGGATAGCTGAGGGCATAGAGGCCCAGAATGAGTTGCTTGAGAAGAGCAACCGGGTGCAGGTGGTTACAGCCAAAAATCTCCAGGTACTCCACAGAGAGTTTTGGACATTCCTGGTGGAGTACAGCGGGTATGTATACAGTGACTCACAAAACCTTTCCAATGTTTGGAGTTTGCATATTGGCAGACTGCTACCAGGGGAGAGAAAATAGCAAAACATTTCAAAAATTCACACTGGATAGCTAGACATGTATAGAATCATGGTCTAGAGTATTATTACATAATATGCATTTTTGGATATGCTACAAATAGTTTAGTCAGGCCTGCTCATTGGAAAGGTTTTGTGGCTGATGATTTTGATACAATATATACTATATAAACTGGCCAAATCACATGTCTTTGTTGATTCTATTAAATATGGTAACATGACTTGTTGATCTATAGTCAATTTTGATATTACTGTCTCTTCACATTGCCAGCAATCCATCATGCACTCCCTCTCTCCTGCTCAACAACAATATATTATCTCTCTACTTGAAGCTGGCCATTCCACTCCATCCATTGCCTCAATCACTGGTTTTGGCATTGGTACTATCTCCAGACTTCGCTCTAAGCACCTTCCTACCCTTCCCAAATCAACTGGAGGTCGTCCCAAGAAGCTCTCTGCTACCAACATCTGTCATGCAGTCCATCTAATCACATCTGGAAAGGCTGAAACTGCAGTGGACATAGCCCAGAAACTTCAGACCATCACCAACAACCCTATTTCAGCTGAGACGGTTTGGAGGAGCTTGAAGAAAGCAGGGATGAAAGCAGTTGTGAAGAAGAAGAAGCCACTTTTGTGCAAGAGACATATGAAGGAGAGGCTTGACTTTGCTTTGGCCCACCAGCACTGGACTTTAGATGACTGGAGGAGGGTTGTGTGGTCTGATGAGACTAAAATAAATCACCTTGGCTCAGATGGGAGGAAATGGGCATGGAAAAAGACTGGGGAAGGCCTGAATGAGAGGCTTGTTCAAGGGACAGTGAAGTTTGGTGGAGGATCAGTCATGGTTTGGGGGTGCTTCATGTGGGAGGGTGTGGGATATGCCACCAGGATTGAGGGTAGAATGGATGGGGAACTTTACAGGAGCATCTTGGATGAAGACCTCCAAAACAGCATCAGGTATTACCAGTTGGACCCTGCTAAAATCATCTTTCAGCAGGATAATGATCCAAAACATACCTGCAAAAAGGCAAAGGAATGGTTTGAAAATAATGGAATGACTGTCCTACCATGGCCTGCCCAATCCCCAGACCTCAATCCAATTGAGCATCTATGGGATTACTTGAAGAGAAAGCTGGGACAGTATGCCACTGCACCAAGTGGGATTCTGGAGTTGTGGGAGAGGATAGAGAAGGAGTGGGAAGATATACCAGCTTCTGAGTGTCGGAAGTTAATTGAAAGCATGCCAAGGAGGGTTGAGGCAGTCATAAAGGCCAAGGGAGGGTATACCAAGTATTAAAATATAGCATATATTGCATCATAATCATTAGCCACAAAACCTTTCCAATGAGCAGGCCTGGCTAAACTATTTTTAGCATGCCCAAAAATACATATTATGTAATAATATTCTAGGCCACGATTCTATACATGTTTAGCTATCTAGTGTGAATTTTTGATATTTTTTACTATTTTGTCTCCCCTGGTAGCAGTTTGCCAATACGCAAACTCCAAACATTGGAAAGGTTTTGTGAGTCACTGTATGCCGAACTGCAAAATTGTTGAAAGCAGAAGAAATTTGGACATCAAGTTTGCTTACAGGTCAAAAGTTTAGTAGTTGAAAAATATTCCAAATTCTTGTGATTGGTAATAAGGTCAACTGGAATTGTGGAACCTTTGAGATAGTGCCACCCTCAAAGATAGCCAAAAGTTCCTAATAATGAACATCATAGTTGAGTTCTGAAATTGAAAGTGTC
The DNA here is from genome assembly GCA_015178975.1 of Hysterangium stoloniferum. NCBI lineage: Eukaryota > Fungi > Basidiomycota > Agaricomycetes > Hysterangiales > Hysterangiaceae > Hysterangium > Hysterangium stoloniferum. Next base: position 33,993 of record WHVD01000282.1, read on the forward strand.
TGGGAAAGAAATGTGACCAGGTAAATCTCACCATTGGAATCTTGGATGGAAAGAATTGTGGTGATTGCATAATCAGAAGCATCAGTTTCCACAATGATTGTAACATCAGGTTTCCAGTGAGATAGAATTAGAGTAGAAGTAAAGGCATCTTTTTAAAGTCTGAAAGGTGGAGTGACATTTATTGTCAAAAACCCATGGTTGAGATTTACAGGTAAGCTAAGTGAGCAGTATTGTAATATCCAAATAGTTCAGAATAAATTAACAGTAGAAATTTGCAAAGCCTAGGAAGGATTAGATATCCTTGACTTTCTGTGGTTCGGGCCAATCATGGACAACTTGAATGGCAGTGTATTAGCAGTGGGGGGTGTGTTGGGACAAGCTGAGAGAGTGGCATTGGGGGTGCTTGAGAAGGGTGGGGAGAAGACAAAGAATGTAGTGGTGTGGCCTCAGTATTAGGGATGCATAAAAGGGAGAGGGCACATGAAAAGAGCACAGGGGTAGAAGTGTGCCCTGTTTGGTTGGAAGCTGCACTGTACCTCTTGAACTTCAATGCTGCCAGCAGACAAACTGATGGGCTATGGCACAATGGGTGCAGAATTCAATGTTCCTGTATAGTACAAGATGGTGAATGTATTTGTTGAATGATAGAATTAATTGTAGGTATTTCTCTGGTTATCGCTCAAAGTGAAGCTATACTGTTGGCCAGGTAAAATGGGAATCAAGTCGACTACACATGACCTAAGATGGATAAAATTGCATGGCAAGTTGTAAATAGTAAATATGTGCCTACCATGTTTCAATTGAGTGTTGAGATGTATCTCAGTGTGCATGTTGAGATGAGTAAGGAAGGAGGGGACTAACTTAGATGATAGTCTTGAGTATACTTGATTCCCCCTTTTATTTCTTTCTCTTTTTTCTCTTTGGCTTTTTGGGTGTTTGCAATGCTAATTCTAAAATTTATTTTGAAGTCCCAACTGAGGTCATGTTCATGACCAATAAACAGATGCAGTGGCTGCATTATCTACATTCACCAGTAATTGCACTGGGGTAACTAATGTCTTCTGTGCTATTGCAATGGTAGATGAGTCACTCAATGTGTGCAAGCATGCAGGCCCCAAGTGGCTGTGCATATTGTATATAGATCCATCACATTTCTGTTAGAGTATGATACTACAGCTCTAATATAGTCTATTATGTTACCTATATTTCTCTATATTTTTCTCATATTTGTAGTGTTTTTCCCAGCACTGTAGGTGCAGTATTTAGTGAGTTATTTAGTTTGGTAACTCCTATGTGCTTAGATAGTAGAATACTCTGCTGTGGGTGTGGGAAAGTGTCCTTAGTGTTTAATTTCCAAGCACACACTCACAGGGTGTTCTGAAAAGCATTATTCAACTGTTTCAATAATTGCTTGATATTGAATCTTTGCTCTTTACAGTGGTGTTAACCATGGCCCGAGTGGCGCCCATCTCAATCCTGGCCACAGCAAAAGCACATCTAATGACCCCATCTGGAGACTTGTCTGCTGTTGAAAATATACACTGGGTTTTTGTGTGGGTGAAGGGGGGGTGACAAAAGCCCCTTGTAAAATACAACTGATTATTAACCCGCCGTAAAGTACTATTTAGCTGATTATCCATCAAATAAATTCAATATCCACCTGATAATATAGTATAACCCAAAGCAGAGCATAAAAAGACCACGAGCACCATTAATAGTTTGCAACATACTATATACTAATAAATCCCATGTCTGGTTCCCCTTTTATTTCTCATCTCTCACCCCTTTGAACCTGATGTTATCATTATCATTACACTAACTATCTCACACCATTCTCACAATTGCAGGAATATCAAATCCAAAAATCCATCTCCCTCCGATGTCTATCCTTCCCCTCTTCATCCAACCAGGAACATCATTTGGAAAATATAGTTATGCATCAAGTCTGTAGTTATAAAGAAACACATTGGTGAAAGTGAAGTAATATGAGGATGGATGTATGTACTTATTACCCCTGGTGCACTTAAATGTCAATCATGATTTGGGCACCATTGATTTTCACACCGACATTAATGTGGGGTAGGGCAATCTAACAATGGATAATACTTTTGTGTAAGAAATTAAGGAGGTAATTTGAGAGTGTCTTAGCGAGTGCATGTTCAATGAGTGTGAACAGGGCTCCGTCTTCCTGGTGCCATTGTAGCACAGCTTGCCTTTGTGCTGTGGATGTACAGGAAAGCTCAACTGCCCTAAAATATAGCATTGAAGAACTAGGAAGGGTCTACATTATGTGGTGCCGGCTTGTCACACTATTCCCAGTTGCCATGTGTGTTGTCTGCAGGAGATGATCTAATGAGATCAGGAATAAGTGTAGAGAATAGTAAAGTAACATGAGAGTATCCTTTTTGTATTATTGAAGACATATCAGTGGACCTTCAAGTTGTTTAAAAGGAAGGTGTGAACTAGCATGTATCCTGTATGAGCACGGTCACAATGCCATACTTGAAAATCACTGTCCGGCTAAATGCAAATCAACAGTGCAGCATCCCCTTCTGGTATGACCACAACCGTTAACTGCCAATGACAACTTCAAACAAGATGACTATGAGGAGCCAGGATATCATCCCACTGAAACCCTCTTACAAGATGTTGAGTTGCTACAACACTGGGGTCCCAGTTGTATTGTCGAGTGTTGTAAATATTGCAAAGTTCCCATCGTTGGGTTGTTGAAACACATGTATCTCTATCACGTACTCGAGTAGCAGAAGACCCTCGCAATCGCTCAGTAATAACAGTTTTAGTATCTCAGCATCAATACAATTGCTGTATTATACAATACCTAATAGACATGTTTTTATATGTTTTCAAATGTGTACTCAGACAACTGTCCAAATGCTCCATCGTTTTTAAGGGTATTATTGCATAAGCTTCTAAAACTGAGAGGGGGATTCTAATGGGTATCCCAAGTCAACATTTAAACTGAAGGGTAATAGTGCACAAGATGGGATTTTATACTAAAGTAAATGGAAGCATGGAGGGCTGAAAATGGAGATTCGATATTAACAGAACAAAGGAAATTGGAAAGATGGAACAGGTGTGAAGAGTAGTATAAGTTCTGACCGTTCTATATACAAAGAAATGAGTAGAATGGGAAGATGGATGATTCGAGTGGAGGCCTCGACTGCTATAGTTCGAGGCCTGAAGTGTTAGATAGCTCAGATAATGCTACCTATGTGGTAGCTGACACAGTACCTTGATCACCGCTTATAGTAGACCTAGTTTATGTCTTACGAGTGGTGGTGCTTGGATAAAAGTGTGTCTGAGTTTCATTTGGTGCCGAGTGCACCCACAAGTATACACAAAGCTTCCAACTAATGAAATGGTGCAATATTCGAAGAATATAAAGGATAGAAAAATATGAATAAAATGTGTAAAATATAAATAAAATAAAAGGAGTGTTTTACCATAACAAAACTGTGGTAAAAGCATACTCCTCACAACAGGAGATCAAGAAAAGGAATACAGGATAACAGAAACAAGATAAATACTCTGAAGGAGCAGATGATGTGGTGAAGTAATGCAAGGAATAATGGAATGCCATCAGAAGGGAAATGGGATAGAGTGGCTAGAAAACAAAGTCATTATGTGGGTGTGTTGTCAGTACACTGTCATCAGAGAGGCTGCTATCAAGAACACCAATGTCAGGATGCCAGAGGACAGTATAGGTTGAAAACACATATAAGGGCCTGAATGACATGGTTCCTAACAGGAAGGATCAATATTCAAACTGGAGATTAGTAGAATATACAGTGAACCAAAAAAGGGTCTGGATGTTTGGTGAAATTGGAAAGAGGGGTTCACAGCTCCAGAAATAAAATAGATCAAAATCAGAAGTAATCAGAAGTAATCAAAAGTAAGAGGTATACATCTGACCTATATGATGACATAAGCATGACATCATAGCTTTCCCCATCAGGAGAGTAAAAAATGATCAATGGACATGGTGCATCCAGACACTTGTTTTGCTCTGTCAACTGATATATGAAACTCAGCTAAGGTTCATATGACTGTGGGAGTTTCTGGTTAGGTTTAACAAGGTCATGTGACCACATGTTTAAATAATATATTTATATAAACCTTTGCCTCATTTCACCTTCTCACCACATTATGAAGAAGCACTCTGCTGAAACAAGACTCTCTGTCATTTCCCTTCTCCAGGAAGGTCACTCCTGCAGAACAATTGCTTCTAAAATTCATATTGGGCACTCTACAGTATCAGAAATTCACTCCCAACTCCCTGGTCCACTTCCAACACCTTTCAGAGGTTGTCCTCCCAAGCTCTTACCCCAGGATCATCACCACCTGGCTTGTTCTATCATCCATGGCAGGTTGATAATGCCTCCCAGGTCAAGTCCCACCTCTCCCTCAATGTCTGCACACAGACAATTCACAATGCATTGAAGAAAGAGAATTTGAAGCTGTGGTGATGGCCAAAAGACCCCCTCTTGCCTCTTGACACATCAAGGCTCAATATGAGTTTGCTCTCAAGTACCAGAATTGGACTGAGGAGGGCTGATTTAGGGTTATCTTCTCAGATGAGACCAAAATCAATCATTTGGGCTCTGATGGGAGGTTGTGGGTGTGGAAAAGACCAGGTTCTGCACTCACTCAGCAGCATATCAATGGAACTATCAAATTTGGAGGGGGAATCTGATGATTTGGAGATGCATGACAGCACATGGTGTGGGGTACATGTACAAGGTAGATGGGAGGATGGATGGGGAGATGTTCAGGGATATATTGGAGGACTATATCTTCAAAACAATGGAGTATTATGGGATGGACAGCAAAAGGTTTGTCTTCCAAGAGGACAATGACCCTAAACATACTTGCAAGTTGGCCAAGGATTGGTTCAAGGACCATCAGGTGGAGGTTTTAGACTGTCCTGCACAGTCTTCTCCAGACCTGAATCCAGTAGGGCACTTATGTATGGTGGGAGTTGAAGAGAAGGCTTGGAATATACCCTGAGGCACCTAAGAGCATGTTGGAGCTCTGGGAGAGGGTGGAGATGGAATGGGAGGGCATTCCAAGGGAGGAATGCCTTGAATTGATCAAGAGCATGCCTAGAAGGGTTTCTGTAGTGCTAAAGGCCAAGGAGGGATACACTAAATACTGAAACAGGTAAAAACTGGTAGTTAATTACAAGAGTGAAAAAAGTATCCAGATACACCATGTCCATTGTTCATTTTTTACTCCCCTGATAAGGAAAGCTATGATGTCATGCTTATGTCATCATATAGGTCAGATGTATACCTCTTACTTCTGATTTTTATCTATTTTATTTCTGGATTTGTGAACTTCTCTTTCCAATTTCACCAAACATCCGGACTGTTACGACCAGAAAACCTGCCAGACTCCAGGCACTACCCTATATGCACCTGCACCCTACATGCACCAGTTATCAGTTTACCAGAATACCTGCCGGAACCTGGACATCAGACCTGTCCTTGCCCAACCTTTGTTATCTCATGTACCAGTCACCAGAATACCCACCCAGACCCTGCACACGTCATCCCTGTCTATTCCCAACCCTGTCCCATGCATCAGTCACCAGACTCCACTCAGAAAACCTGACAGCTCTCTAACTGAGCTCCATTCCTGTTATGGTCAATTGACCTGTCACATTTTGGACTCCCCTCCCGCCCCATTCCCATTATGGTCTAATGACCTGTCACATTTTGGACTCCGCTCCACTCCATTCCATTCCTAACACCAATTTGGTGTTTACTTATCTTGTTTCATGATTACTAGTTTGGATTTCATTATTACTAGATTTGGTATGACATACATTCTACAGTCTCTATAGTCTGGCAGATGTTGTACATACAATCCAGTCAGAAAATCAGCTTAGATTCTCCCCAGTAATCTCAGTATATTTTCCGCTCTATTCTCCTCTTTGAAACACACCACTCTTACTTGTCGGAGCCCATGGGCTCTGACCCATCTATCGCTCAACCTCTGACCTATTCATCTCAACTCCCTGACCTCTCAACCTATGAACCCCGCCCAGACTCCCTGGGATTCCTGTCCACCCATTTGAAATTGGACAAGATGATCTTGTGAGGGCGCAGCCTATAAGCTGAAGCCAAGTCCTACTGGCTTTCCTGCAGGTTTCTCCAGAAACCCTCCAATAAGCTCTGTGTATGCAACTTAACATTTATCCACTCAAGTATATATGTATATTTATGTTATTGCTGTAGAATGAATATTTCATCAAATTAAATCCACCTGGTGACACTCTGGAAAATAAAGAAATATTGATATTTATCTTGCAATCTGATAAAAAATAGTCAAACAATCATATGTAGATTATCCTTTTGGGGATAAATTCCACAATATAGATTTGATAGACCAGATAGTTCTGGTTAAGTTTCTAAATCAAATAAATTTAAATTATATGAACCATATTTGAAAGTTTGCATATATACAAGATTATGTATCTTATTCCAAAGATCGGGTTTAAACCCAAATAATTTTGTTTAACCATGACATTTGTGGATAATTTATAAGTCACACAGATACCAGAGAATGCATTTTATCCCAAATATTAGGTAACAACCTGGATAATCTTGTTTAACCATGACATTTGTGCATATTTTAAAAGAGCATACAAGTCTGAAAGATAAAATTTTGGGGTAATGAAATATAAACTCATAGAATATGACATCATAGCCAGGAGACATTGTCTTACTTAAAAATATGAGGACTTTTTCAAAACATTTTGTATATTCAATAAATTGTGACTATCCTTCTAAGAGTTAGAGAATACTAAGCCACGGTGAGGCCAAACACTTAGAGAAGGTTTGTAGCAGTCCAAAACAATACTTCAGGGGTCTAAGGATATTACCCTGCAAGCTTGAAAGGCAATAAGGGAATTCTACATCAATATTCAAACTGAAGACAAGTAGTTCACAAAACAATGAGTTACATATACTAAAGAAATCAATATAAAAGAGGTGAGTAGAATGAGAAATATGGAAATGGAATGTGTATACAAACTAAATGGAGGTCTAGAATATACAGGAGCCCTCAATGTAATGTGACCACATAGGTTATATGTCATGAAAGATAAGTGGAGCTTGGCTTTGACATATGTATAGCACCCTTGCACAAAACTGTCAGATACTCAAGTGCTGTGAAAACAGGCAAGAAACTATGTAGCAGGATGTATAATGACACTTCGCTATAAACTGGGGGTCCAGAGGCTAAGATTGCAAAGGTGATAAGTCTTGGGCTGGCAAGACACTAGTAAAAGGATTAACCAGGATGAACAGTTACTTCAAAATAAATGAAGGTATTATTACATAAGATTCTACATGTGAGAGGAGGATTCTACATGGGTAGTCTGAGTCATTATTCAAACTGAAGCTCCTGTTGGAATATGTAGTTTGGAACCCTAAGTACCCACATGTATCCATAGTAGTCCTTATCCATGTTTGTGATTCTGTCCAGCATGCGGTCATCTGAGTTTGGTTACTTCTGGTAACCAGTCTGTGTCTGTGTCTGAGTGGTGGTCTATTTGTCCACTAGGGTCACTATTGTGTGCCCTGATCCCCCTTCTATTCTATCCTTTTAATAGTTCCATGGGTGTCATCCCTCCCCCTCGAGTAGTGTACAAGATGAGATTTTATCCTAAAGTAAACAGAAGGAGAGATGGCTGAACATGGAGCTTTGGTATTAATGGTACAAAGACAATTAATGGAACAGGAGAACAAGAAAAGGAATGAGACAACAGAAAAAAGATAAATACTCTGAGGTGGCATATCATATGGTTAAGTGACACGAGGTGGTGGGGTGGTGGGGTTGACCCTCATGGGTCATGGCCTTGTCTACATACAGTGCTCAAATGCACTGGTATGATGAACTGTCAACCAGTTTGGATGCTATTAGCCCACAATTCAAGGCTAACATCAGAAACCCCAAATTCGAATGGAAATGATCCCATCATGCCAGAAATGACAATTGAAGGAAAACAAGTATCATCCCTTACTGTGATGGGTTCAATCATGTATACCATGCTTGGAAAATGACCTGATCTGGTTTACTCGGTGGGTCTGCTGAGTCATTTTAGTGCAGCCTCTAAACATTGTCATTGTGGGGCTACAAAACATATACTCAGGTACCTTTGGGCCACGATAGACATGGAGCTCAGATATGTTGGATCTAATGGATCTATCGACATGAGCTTCCATGAATATATGGACTCTGACTGGTCTGAGAGACTTCTTAATGGTTGGAAATGTCTGTTAATGAGGTAAACACCGTACATCAATTATGGTCGCACATCATTGCACTACCTTTTCCTGCCAAATTACCACAATCACAATGTCACAAGAGAAGGTTATTTAATTTGATTTAATGGACTGGTCTGACAAATGCCACAAGCACAGCACAATGATGAGAGAGCTATTTTTGAAGGAGTAACAAGTGAATAATACAGTTGAAAGGAACATCAGATTCAGCGAGTTTTTCCCTGTACACCTGAGCCAATCATGCCAAAAAATGGCAGAAGATGTAATAGTAATAGTACAAGTACAGTAGCCTAGTTGGTGGTTACCATAACCCCAGGGTTGAGATATAGGCTCTTTTCCTAACACTGAAATTTGACTGTGCAAGGAGCTTACATGTCTTTACTGCCATTATATCCTGCTCTACTAGCTGACACAATCACATTCATTCTGATTAGTGTACTCTGTGACAAAGGTTACTGATGAGTAAACACATTTGAATAGGTACGCTTCACAAGCCCAATTCACTAAGTCTGTATCGGGTGGACATCAGGTGCCATTCGCTAGAGAAAACAAAATGTATTGTGAGTGACATTGTCTCATTGGAACACTATGGAGGGTGTTTATAATTACTATAATCTCAAATAATTACTAATAAAAGTCTTATTTTTACAAAACTCTATCTTTAAATAGTGATATCTATTCTGAAACAATTATATCATCAAAAAACAACCATCAGAAATAGTTCTCCATATTAAACCCATAGTTATTTACAAATTCCATTGTATATAATTTCCTTCCTTTTACAGATGCCTACTAATACTTTTATTAGTACTTTGTTTTTTAAAAGTTGTAATGTAGTTATTTCCATGTAAAATATGTAAAATATTATTGGAAATTCTTCATACCACAGCTGTCTTTATTAAGTAAAACCCCCTATATATTCTGGGTATGTTGAATCAAATAGAAATCTGTTCAGATTGACAGATCCATTCCAAAGTAATACATATGTATTTAGAGATACCAATGATATACATATGCATGGTGTTAGGGTACGTACACAGCATGTTTCCGGAGAAACCCACAGGAAATCCGGTAGGACTTGCCTTCAGCTTATAGGCTACACCCTTGTGAGATTGTGTTGTCCAATTTCAGACAGGCAGATGGGAATCCCAGGGAGTCTGGGTGGGGTTCATGGGTCGGGGGGTCGTAGAGAGGTCGGGGAGTCGAGATAAATAAGAGAGATAGATGCATCGGAGCCCGTGGGCTCTGACTAGCAAGAGTGGTGTAATTCAAGGAGGACTTTAGAGCAGAAAATGTATTAGATTACTGTGGGGAATCTAAGCCGATTTTCTGACTGGATTGTATGTCCAACATCTGCCAGACTATATAGACCATTGTTAGGATACACACACAGGGCGGGTCTCCGGAGAAACCCGCGGGATACCCAGTAGGACTTGGCTTCAGCGTATAGGCTGCACCCTCGCTAGATTGTGTTGTCCAATTTCAAACAGGTGGACGGGAATCCCGGGGAGTCCAGGTGGGGTTTGTGAGTCATAGGTCATAGGTTGGAGGTCGTGGGTCATGAGTCAAGATAGTTGAGAGAGATAGATGTGCCGGAGCCCGTGGGCTCTGACTAGTGCAAGCGGTGTGAATCAAGTAGGGTTTTAGAGCTGAAAATGTTATTAGATTACTGGGGGGAATCTAAGCTAATTTTCTGACTGGATTGTATGTACAACATCTGCCAGTTTATATAGACCATGGAGTGAATGACATACCAAAATCCAGTAATGATGAAATGAAACTAACAAAACATAAAATGGGAATAATAAACACCACGTTTGGAGTTAGGAATGGGATGGAATGGAGTGGAGTCCGAATCGTGAGAAAGCATAACCCATGACGGGAAATGGAGCGGGAGTGGAGTTCAAATCGTGACAGGTCATTTGACTAAAATGGGAATGGGGCTCAATTAGAGCGGTGATGGGATTCTGAGTGGGGTCCAGTGACTGATGTGTGGGACGAAGATGGAACATAGACAGAGACGGAGTCCGGGGGAAGTCCGGTGACTGATATGTGTCGTAATGAGGTCGAACGTAACAAGTCTTGATGTACAGAGTCTGGGCAGGAAATCCTATAAACAGACATTTGGTGCTTGTAGGGCGTGATGGCGTACAGGTTAGTGCCCGGAGTCTGGCGGGATTGTCCGGTTGTAACAACCGTGGAATGAATAACATACCAAATCCAGTAATAATGAAACGAAACTAGCAAAACATAAAATTAAAATAGTAAACACCAAATTTGGTGCTAGGAATGGGATGGAACAGAGCAGAGTCCAAATCGTGACAGGTCATTTGACTAAAATGGGAATGGGGGCTCACTTAGAGGGATGATTGGTTTTCCGAGCGGGGTCCACTGACTGACGTGTGGGACAAGGTCGGACATAGACAGGGATGGAGTCCGGTGGGTATTCCAGTGACTGATACATGACATAACAAAGTTGAATGTGGACAAGTCTGACATACGGAGTCCGGCAGGAATTCCAGTAAACTGACAATTGGTGCGTATAGGGTGCAGGTGCATACAAGTTAGTGCCTGGAGTCTGGCGGGAATTCCGGTCATAACACATGGAATGGACTATCTAAAGGTATCTATTTTTTTAAAGTATTAGTGTTTCAAACTACTAATTTCTTTTATTGTCTACTCATGTCCGGAAAGATTCTTTAGTTTGTAATGTATGAGAGAGATTAAACCCACAGTGGGCCCATCCACCTTCCCTAACAAAAGATAATTTCATACATAAATACATACAAGGGGGGTAGACATATAATTTGGCAGAAGGGGTTTTTGGATAAACCCTAATTTGTGGGAAAAAAAATGGATCTTTTGTGTGCATGTGTGGAAATAATACATATATGTATATAATATAATATAATATACAATATTGGAAACTTCAAAAGACTGAGATGAGAGGTCTTGGCAGTGAACTGATTTTGGAGTGTGTGACGGATTTCCTGAAGAGGATCTACCTGCAAATTCTTCCTACTTTTCATTAGGAAATCAGTAAGAATCACTCCCTGTAAGCTAAGTGGGGGAGTGCTGGGGCCATATGATGTCACCATGTTAAACCAGTGGGTAGATGTATATTTAGAAATTGGGCACTAGTACAGGGACAGAGGCCCTGCATTGATGCCCATCTCACATCCCTGGGCAACAGACACTCACCTTTAGCTCAGCAAGTTGTGGCTCCTGGCAGGCATTTGTTCAACAACATTTGTGGAAGACAAGACCTGTTCCAAATCTGCACCCAATCAGTCACCTGTTTTCTTTATTTATCTTATGAGTATAATATAAATCACAGCCTCGACCAATGCCCGTTCAACTTGCCACTAACATCCCACACAGATCTTCTCAAGTGTCCCAAACAATTCAATCTTATTTGAGAAATATTGAAATACTACACCTGAACCAGCCCCAAGTGTTTATGAATGGAGCAAATTTGCTGCAGATGGAGATAGGTGTGATATATTTGTTTGAATGGGGGGGGGGGGCTTCTTCTGGAAGCCAACCAGATCAAAAGCTGGTTTATTGATGTTACAGGAAGACTGAAAGACTTACAGAACAAATTCTGGCATATCTACAGACAGTTCCCTCATCACTCCTCCGAGTGGGTCTAGGATGGGGCAAGGATCAAACAACAATACATTTATGTGGATCTGCAGGGAAAGTTGTTTACTTGAAAGGTTAACATATCCAGAAATGTGATTTTGCTAGACCAGCAAGGCAGAAATCTCTGTCCTATACATAACCCCATTCTGTTTTGCTGTCGCCTAACAAGGAAAGCTGGGTGGCAAGACTGCTTTGGGGTAAGAAAGATGTACACATTCCTTCTTAAGTTCAGATTTCTCAGGAAATACTCCAGGAATTAGATATGTCCTGTAATCACAAACTGCTGATGGTGACCTCCTGCTTCCCCATGATCATATCTTCCCCCCTCAAAGGAATCCCCCACCACACCCCAACTCCAATTTCCATGTCAATGTATGTCCAGATGACATCCTCACCATACTCCATTGATGGATGCACATGCCCCACTCTCATCCAGACGGGTTCCTTTTGAAGCAAGTTTTATACTGTCATCCAAAAGTGGTGATATCAAAGCTCCTGGTTCCATCTTTTGGCTCTGAGCTGCGAGTGAGTGTATCCCGAATAGCCTCCACACCCTCGCCCAGTACTTCCATACCCAGCAGCCACTGACTTCACTTCTCCTCCTTTAATGGCATTCACCGTGAAGCCGAGAAACATCCCAAGTGAGAACTTTGAGAGGAGAAGTCAGACAGTCTTGTGGAGAATGCTCACACTCACCTGGAATTGGTCCATTGCAGCCACAAGCTCTTTCTGGTAGTCTTCTAATTTGCTTTTCTCGGAGTCTACGTTCATAGCTCCTTTCACAAAATTCTTGACTACCTCCCAGTGGGCTCTCAGGGGAGCATCTTCGGACAGCAAAAAATAGTCCTCCATAATCTTCACCACCTACCTTTCGAGCATTCTATGAGCAGATCAATCACTAGGATGACTTAACAAACATCTCTGCTTACTTAGAATAATGTTTGACAGGTCCGAGAAGAGGCGATTCGTGATCAGGTACCATATCCTCAACTTCCAGTCGTTTTAACTGATCATTGAACTCCTTTTGGTGGTCGTCGATGGTCTTCAGTAAATCTTGCTATTCCTGTCCATTTTCTACCATTTTCTATAGTGTTTCTGCTACTTACTTAATATGGGGCCTGCATGTACAGCACAATGACAGACCTTGAGGACACCTAGCACTTCTTTAACTTTTCCCAAGAGACTGAGACCTGCCGGTGAAACTGGTAGTGCCCCTCCTGCCACCTCCATGCCTAGCCAAAAAAAGCTCTACAACTTTAATGCACATGTCAAGCATGTCTTTCCTCTTCTCTGCATCAAATGGCTCGTTTGAGATTCATGTCAAGCCATGTGGTGACAAAAGTTTCGGGTTGAGGTTTAACTTGTTCCTTCCTTTGAGCAACAGCTCCCCATGCTTGCAGCCAAAAACAAAGCCTTGGATGGTAAAAAGAAGAGTCCTAGGTAAGTAAAAGTGGAGTCTGAGCCTAGCAGCCATCAATTCATGTTCGTTGCCGTATCCTATGGTGGTGTCACAGCATTGGGCTCGCAACCTGATGACAGGATTACCGCGATGTCCCACGAAATATCTGGGCGAGTAGTCGGTCCCATCAGAGTAGAGGATTTCTTGAATGTATATCTCCCTAAAGTTCCCAAACACTGTCCAAAGCGTACCACCGAAGCACTGCAAAAACACACAACTTTCAGTGAACTCCGCGACGATGAACAGGATGACACTGGCGAATGACTCCAGGCGGTTCTCAATATAACAGATCCTGCAATTTACAACTTTGTAACACGCGACTGAGATCACGAACTCTAGATGAAACACTACAATCACTCGTCCAAAAGTTACAGTGGTAAACAGGTCACCTTGGTCATGGACCTGAGCAAGGACGGGACAAGTTCACTGATTAGCACACCGGTGGTATTATTATGTGTTACTAGCATAGCATTTTAACTTTCCTACTTTAAGGTATGATGGGCTGTCTGCAGCTCCCGGCACTGTTCCACTATCGTCACAGGATACCCATTGTATTGGCACTTGGATTCTTTAGGTTTGTCATGGAGTGAACTGGGTGTAGTGTGACGATCTGAATGCAAGGAGGGTTAAACAAGGTTTACCCACGACGATGAATACAGTGGCATGTTAAATCCAGTGGAAAGAGTTGGGGAGACTCCCAACATACGTCCTTCAAATAACAATGGCGCACCGCGACCGGGATTATCCATGCAGTGGATGGAGAATGTCCCAACCGGCGGTCAAATCATCACCAAACCGTTACAACGCCAGATGATGGGTCGAGTCCTTTCCAACTTCAAACTCCAAAGTTGACAATGGCTTTTTAACCTGACCAGCTACTACACCGGGCCGATTTCGTCCGCTTGCTTCGTTGACTATTGTTTGCTAATTGTAGTATAAGATAAAAATGCCTCTTTTGTTCAAAGATCGTTTGTCATCGACAATCCATAATAAATATTAGTACCGTCTGAATATTTCACACCCCACATGGATCAGATATCTGTCTGTTATGACACAGTTCTCAGTTTCGGGCATGGTTTTTTTCCAATTTCAACTAGACCTGGCGTCCGTACTCAAGTTTGGCACAATGCTTTTAAACGTTCTCCGCCATCCACAGATATCTGCCGGTAAACTAAGCAGAGGTTACAATTGTCCAAATTAAAAAGTCCATTGGCAAGGCCGGTCTTTGGCTACATCTCGTCCAAGTCATCTCCCGATCCAGCTTTCAGATACGAACGGTCTATTAAGTCGTTCATCGCCGGATAATTCACCAGAGGAAAAGGAGCCCTAAAGGTAGGTAGAGAGGAGAAAGGTATAGAAGTAGCGGGTTGGGGGGGGGGGGGGCAGGAGGGTCGAGAGAAGGATGGGGGAAGGCAGGGAGGATACAGAAAGAGCCTGGGGTGGGGAGAACTGACGAAGGTGCGAGGGAGAAAAGCGGTGCTGATGTCTTACGGAAGGCGTTGGAGGCGGCAATAAATTCGGCCAGGGCTTCAAGGCCTTTGTGGGTGCCGAGGATGATGGCGGGTGACAGGTCTTGGGAGGCAGAGAGGAGGGTGTGTCAGTGCTCCTCATAGAGGGGGCACTCAGAGAGGATGTGGAGGCGGGACTGGGTGTCCGCGGTGCCACAGGGGCAGGAGGCGGGGAGGTCGGGGAGGAAACGGTGGTAATAGGTGCCGTAGAAGCTGTGGCCTGTGAATTTTCTTTTATTTTTTGGAGGTAGCCAACAATCAAATGCGACTAACAACACATTGCGCTGATGCAGTATACAACCCTCCCAGGAAGAAATGCATTGATGCAGACCCAATGTGGGTACTGTGGGGCTCCACGCCACATGCAAACCCACTAAAACTCCCTGGTGGCTTTGTGGGATTTTAACCCACGATCTGAACAGGCGGTCGGCATAACGCGAGACCAGGATTGACAACATATGCCACTTAGCCGTTGCACCCTCTCTTGTTTGATACGCACCTGTCATGTCTGAGAAGATGTATTATAAAGAAAGGAACGGATGGTAAAGACAAAGGATGCTTAACCTTCATTCATGATCATTGGTTTTTGGACTGCTCCTGTAGTTTTGAATAATAAGCGAAAGGAATGAAGGGTTGACTCAAACGATACTCAGTTCATTTTTGTTCCTTGTTAGTTGGTTCCCCTGTAGTTTTGAACAATAAGTGAAAGGAATGAACAGTCAACTCAAAAGATACTCACCTTTTTTGAGCCATTTGGTGAGTTGCGAAGAACTACGTGAGTAGGGAATATATTAACACAACGACTCCTCACCTCCAGTGGTAAAGTTCACATTGAAGGTGAACCATAGGTTGAGGAAACCCCATGCCAATCTATAATAAATAAGAAGCACACTATTAGATAAACATAGCAATGGATAGGTTTTAGTACACGGCACTGGGAGTTCATTGAGGTGATGAGGAGCAGCAGCTCAGTGCTAATCATATGAGTAATGAATTTAAACAGACAGTCGAAGACTGTCAAGGGACAAGAGTGTACAGTGTGAGGTCAGTGGAGCAGTGGCTCAGTGCTAATCGTAGTAGTAATGAATTGAAGCGGACAGCCGACGACCGTCAAGGGACAAGTGTGTCCAGCATGGATTTGGTGGTGCATTGGCTCAGTGCTAATGGTAGCAGTAATGAATTCAAGCGAACAGTCAAAGACCGTAACTTTTATCCATTGATCCTCGTCTATTCCATGTTATAGCGGTGCTAATTGTAGCAGTAATGAACTGATGTGGACTGTCGAAGACTGTCAAGGGGCGTGTGTCCAGGATTGGGTTTGAAGAGCAGCAGCTCGGATTAATGAATTTTAGCGGACGATTACTCGATGGGCATAGGATGCAAAAAGTAGATGGAGGGGTACCTACCCCAAGATAGACTGATAGAATCTGCATTACATGATGTGGACATTGGGAATGAATGTGAAGATTCAGCCAATGGCACGGCCAAAGAATGAAATAGGTATGGGACGACATGTATGGTATGTTAGGATCTGGGTTAGATGGTCTCTTCAGGCGAAGTTGGAGCTCCGCTACATGGTAAGTAATCTCCGCTTTAAATAATTTCTAATATCACCAAGTCCCACTTCATCACCATCATCACAGTCAAACAATAGCAATAAACACCATTCAAAAAGGTATAATAGAGTATTTGCAACTAATATGATATACTCATCATGTACTATCTGGGGGAAGCTCTAATGTAGAACAGCATACTCAGCATGCGATTGCTGAAGGGAAGAGACCTATGAGGTCACCATCTGGGAGAGGACCAACTACGACCACGTCGCTACTCCCATCCGGGGTTGGCCCTGTTCCATCATCTAGCACCCGTGCAGCTTACCGTCTGACTACCACAACGCCTAATACCAACCGTATTACAACCCCTCCTCGAAGTCCTCGCCTCGTCCAAGTCGCCACTCCTCTGCCTCATCCAGCCGCGCTCCCACATCGTATGCATACTCTCTCCCCTCGTCAAACTCGTCAGCCACACATTCCCGATCCTCATCCGCACCTCACACCTCAGCCACTGCCTGCCTCAGCACTATCGATTGCTCACCGATATTCCATGCCTGGGTTGACAGCTTTAGCTCTAAAGCATATGATGAATGAGTGCCCGTGAGGCTTCTGTTTTGAACATACCATGACGATCCTCGTCGCTGATCATTGTATGATACAACCATCGAGTGCGTTTCCGTTGTTATTGGCATCCTCAAAATGGGACAATTTGCATGCACATTAAGTGACCTACAAGGCCTAATTAAGTTAACCAAGCTTAATTTTAAGGCAAATTTTAAGGAATTTTAAGGGCTCGCATCAATGAACCAGGCAATTTTACAGTACAAGGATGGCTGGTTTTCTCTACTATTAAAAAGCCAAACCCCCATTTTATATAATATGGGAAGTGCAATACAGGCCCAACACATCAAATAAGTTTCATCCAACGGTCTGTGGCCTTAAGTGCGTGTCGAAGAATATAAGCTGGCCCATTTTGTACGACTACTTCTTTAACAAACAATTTTAAGTCAGTCTAAGAAAGAAATAAGTGGGAAATAAGTGGGGTCTTCTGCCTAATTTCATGCTTATTTCACTTAATGGGCGATAAGCATGACAAGGAGACATTAAGTCGGTTTAAGTGAACTTCGGTTTTCCTGATGCATTCTGGCACTGCTGTCAGTTTTGTAATCCATGCCACCTTGTTGTCTTGTCCAGGGGTCCTGCATACTTATTTTGGAAATCTAATATCTTGTGTCTACCTAACACACAGTACTGGGGAACCTGGATACCTATTTCCACTGCTGCGTATCTAATGTATACCCACACATTTGTTTTGGAAGAGAGTCATAAATCCTTGGCGATACGAGCTCTATAAGGTGCCATCAACTGCTCTGATCGAGAGCCGTACACCAGCCCCTTACGCTGGATTATCTTAGCGCTCTCCTGCTGTTGTCATTAGGTAATAAAATTGTGCTATTGACAATTTTATAGATACATACCAACCGCATCTTCTACTGAATATTGTTGGAATTCAAGCATCATGAACAACATCAAACTCTGAGACAAATAGCATGGCTATTTTTGTTAGATTACGTTGTATTGCAAGCCATTGATGCGTTTTACGCTCGGCTATTTCGTACTTTACAGTAGCTTAGTCATCGTACATAAACCTTGTCTGTTTTCCTTACGCTGTCATCGAACAGGTTATGGGCCCCGCCCCGTTGCTTTAAAAGTCACACTAATACTATCTCATCATCTTATGTCTAATATCAATGCCTTACTTGCGAGTATCCCAAAACTCTCAGGTGATAACTACCACGAATGGAAGTTTTCACTGTCAATGGTTTTGCGGCATGCTGGATCATGGAGTGTTGTTAATGGTGGAACAAAGGCACCTAAGGATGAGAATAGCAAGGAGTATTTGGATTGGGCAAAGCATTCGGAGGATGGTTACACGGCAATTGGATTGACAATCACGTCAAACCAACAATCGTATATTTGGGATTGCACCACTGGACCAGAGGCATGGCAAGCGCTTGCAAAAATCTATCAGGCAAATAATCGGGCCAATCAGATTTCATTGAAACGCCAGCTCTATATGTACCAGCATGATGTCAAAAATCCAGTGATGGAATATGTCCATGGCATTTTGACTCTGGCTTCGCAGCTTCGAGCGATTGGAGTCGAGTTACGTGATGAGGATGTGCCGGATGTCCTCATCTATTGTTTGGCTCCAGAATTTGGTGCGGTAGCAACTGCTCTTATGCAGCGTGTGGGATCACTTACAGTCGAAGAAATTTCCGCGGCACTGGTAGAAGAAGAAAGCCATCTAAAAGGGCGGAAAGAAAATGAGAGTCAAATTGCCATGAAAATGAAAGTTGACTCACCAAATATGCGACAGCCGAAGAATTGCTATAGATGCAACAGCGAAGGTCACATTGCGCGTTTTTGTCCCGCCCCGAGGCCGGTTGTTTCGTCTTCAAGTGGATTATCTACCGAAAACCAGGAGATCCCCACTGATAGTGCAGGGATGAGTGCTTATATTTTACGCACTTGAAATTATCACGTGGACTAGGAGTTGCGGGTAGGGCTCCAAGGTCCAGCATTTGTTTGTCATCTGGGAGGTTGGGGGGACGCATTCTAAGAGCGAGGATGCTCTGAGGTTCGGTTCAACGCCAAATGTACCAGATGAATATTGCGTCTAGTGGGCGCAGCGGGTTTCTCAAAAATTTTGAGCGGATTCTGCATCTAGTGGGCGCAGTGGGTTTTTTCGTGTCAATTTTCGGATGGGTTTTGCATCGAGTGGGTGCAATATTTTGTGTTAAAACTGTTTTATTTCTCGTTTTTCGTGTGTATGGTCTTACTGCACACTTCAATGACTTGCAAAGTGGGCATGTTAGATTACGTTGTATTGCAAGCCATTGATGTGTTTTACGCTCGGCTATTTCGTACTTTACAGTAGCTTAGTCATCATACATAAACCTTGTCCGTTTTCCTTACGCTGTCATCGAACAATTTTTAGCCACACAATGGGACTGCTATCCCTTGTGCCACTCGTATTGTCTCTACTATCTCCATTGTTCTTTTGATATATATTAGTCGTGCTTCCTATCGTACTAAACCTCAGTCCGTTATACACTACCATTATACGAGACTGAGGTGAGCAGCTCTTTAATATTAATGCCTAAATATTTATACTAATAATGTATTAGCTACAATATTTAGGTACTTAATTTAGTCCGTTATACACTACCATTATACGAGACTGAGCTACAATATTTAGGTCTTGCTTTCTAACAGGTTATGGGCCTTTGCTTTTGAGCAAGATTATTTTTTTTTGAAAACCGATGACTACCCAAACTTCCACGGATGCTCTTGTGCTGTCTATTACTCTCATCCGTACCAACATTAGCTACACGGGGCCCAAACTCAATAAACTTAAATCAAACTATCACCCTTGGCTCCGTGCTGCTGACCTTTTTATTACACTCACCGGACTTTCTGGCTATGTTGATGGTACAGTCCCGGAACCTACTGATACTGAACCTCATGCCAGGGCTAACTGGCTGGCCAACAATTCTCTGGCTGCTGCTCTCATTATCTCCACTGTGGAGACTTCTGAGCAAGAATACCTTGACCACAAATTAGGTGCCCAGGCCTGTTAGGAAGTTATCCGCAACCGCCACCAGAGTGAGGGACCCATTCGCCAGGTTCAATTACTACAGGAAGCCCTTACAACTCGTTGTGCCAGAACTACTCCCCTGCCTGTCACAGCTGAGAAGATCTGTTCTATGATTGACTGGGCCTACGAAATGGGTGACATTTCTAAGGACCTTCTCAAATGTATTGCCCTCTTAGGTTCTCTTGGCAATGACTTTGGAAATGTACGGTCCATTATCACTCGCGACATTTCTGCCTCCACCGACTCTACCCCCTTTACATCAACTCAACTTCGTGTTTATCTCGATAATGAGCAGAACCTCATTAACTCTGATAAGGTCACTTCTCCCGATTCAGTCGCCTTGTTTGCCCAACAGTCTTCGAAGTCCAGTGCCGTTATCTGCTCTAACTGCAAGCGCCATTTCCACGAGGTGGAGTATTGTATCCGCCCTGGTGGGGGCATGGCTGAGAAATCCCTTGATGAGTCCAAACAAGCTCGTCGCCTTGCTCGTCACCCGAAAACAGGGAGCTCTACTACCACACCCACTCCTGTTGTTCCTGCCTCTAGAGCACAGAAATTTCCTGTGAAGTTACAGGGTGCTGATGGTCGTATCTATGTCGTCAATATGGATTCCTCCGATTTTTCTTCCTCGGAAAGCCCTGCTGCCAACTTGGCCATCTTCTCATCCCCCACTCCTCCCTCTCAACCACTTTCGACCCCTTCTTCTTCCCTCACTTTAGCACACGATGTGATGGAGTATGATGGCTGGATCGTCATTGAGGAGGAGTTAACAACGAATTTAGATTGGTCCAAGTATAGTGTTCCGTCTACCATGACAACCACCCATACCTCTGATATCTCACCGGTCTCTCAGTCCACTCGCACACCTATTTCAAATTCACTCCCATTCTGGCTAGATAGTGGTGCATCGGTCCATGTTTCCCCAGATCGTACTGATTTCATGACCTTGAGAGCTGTTACCCCTCGATCGGTCAAAGGGGTGGGTGGTTCCTCAATCTGGGCAATAGGTATCGGCGATATCAAACTTCGCATAGGCCGGGGAACACACTTAATCTTACGGGATGTTCTTTATATACCAGATGCCACGGTGCGGTTGATTTCAATTCACTGCCTTACAAAGGATTCCAATGTTATTGCACACTTTGATGATACTTCCTGTTGGCTTAGTTCCAAATCATCTGGCATAGTTCTTGCTCGGGGCAACTTACTTTCACAGAAAAGCCTCTATTCCTTGAACATCTATCCAGCCCAGGCTGAACACATTCTTGTCACCCACCACACTCCTACACTTGATACTTGGCATCGTCGTCTTGCCCATGCGAATTATCAGTCTATTCATGACATGTTCAATAGTGGCCTTCTCAAAGGTATGACGCCAGCCTCCTTCACGGCTCATCCTAAATGTGATTCCTGTATCCTTGGAAAACAGAGTAAAACACCTGTTCCTAAGAAGCGTGAGGAAGGAGTGGGCCATCAGGCAACAAGGAAGCTGGAAAAAGTATGGGTGGATTTATCAGGGCCGAATCATGTCACTTCACGTAGTGGATTCAACTATGCTATGAATATTGTAGACGACTACTCTAGTTTCACCTGGACAATCCTATTAAACTAAAAAGCGATGCCTTTGTCCAACTTCAAAATTGGGAATGTGCTTGTGAAGTTGAAACTGGACTCAAAGTTGGAGTATACCGAACGGACAATGGCAAACTCAAAAGCCACGACATGGCAAACTGGTTAGCCTCACGAGGAACAGACCACCAATATACTGCCCCATATACATCAGCGCATAATGGGCGTGTGGAATGACTACACTGTACCTTAATGGCAAAAGCAAGAACCATGCGTATCTATGCAGGTTTGCCTGTGTCTCTATGGGACGAATTTTACCTTACTGCCACTCACCTACATGTCAAAACAACTACCAAATCCCTTGAAGACAAAACACCTTGGGAACTGTGGTATGGTCATCCCCCAGATTATTCCTATCTGCATGAAATTGGATGTCGGGCTTTCGTTTGGATTCAGAACAGAACAAATCCTAAAATTTATGAACGGTCAATCGAGTGTATTCTTGTCGGTTATGACAGTAAATCGAAAACATACAGGTGCTATGATCCGAAAACTAAACAAATTTATAGTTCTTATCATGTTCGATTTCTGGAAAGCCATGATGGACACCTCTGTACCTCCACAATCGAACCAAATATCGACATGACCAATAGTCCTGGTACACCACTTGAGCCCACCTCCTCTGATATATATTCCCCCCCTCTATGGACTGAGGTTCCCACTGATCTTCCCCTAATATTCCCACATGTAGAACCACCAGTCAATGACCCTGTCCACGACCCACCTCCTCGACGTTCAAGTCGTACCACTGCTGGACAGCCAGTTTCAACAGCAAGACTTGACAACGCTGTTCAGGCCTCTAAAGACAGTGCTGAGAGGTTACGATTGCAACGACAGGATCATCTGCACACCATTGCTGATTTACATCGCACTATTCCAGATCCTCCTATGCCGACTATGGATAATGATGCATTGCAACAGGCTCTTTCATCAATCCAATTCGCATTAGACTTACCGGGTCTAGATCTTAACTTAGCAACTACCTCTGATACCCTTGGTGTCAATCCGTTAACATGTAATGATGAACCACAGACATGGGCCGAAGCTCTCCAGTCAGGTGATGCCCTACGATGGCGAGCTGGATTCCAGGAAGAGCTCGATTCCCTCAAGACCATGGCGGTCTACAAACTTGTCCCTCGTGCCGAGGTTCCTCCAGGATGTAAAATACGCAAGGGGTGGCCAGTTTTCCGAATTAAAAGGGATGAATCTGGCAAAGCAATACGGTGGCAGGTGTGATTAGTTTTCAAAGGTTTTGAACACGTTTATGGTAAAGATTACCATAAAATGATGTCCCCTACCGCACGAATGGAATCTTGGCATATTTTGCTCCATATTGCTGCCACTCTCGGTTGGGACGTGCAGCAAATTGATATTAAGACCGCTTTCCTTTATGGCTTGCTCCCTGAGGATGAAATACAGTTTATGGAACAACCCGAAGGATTTCTGGAACCCAGAAAGGAAGATTATATTTGGATGTTACTCCGAGGTCTATATGGAATGAAACAGAGTGGTCGTATCTGGAATAAAACGATGAACGAACAGATGCTGGCTTGGGGCTTTACCCGACTGACACCAGAATCTTGTACAGTGACCCAAAAAAGCGTCCGGATGTTTGGTGAAATTGGAAAGATGGGTTTGCAGCTCTAGAAATAAAATAGATAAAATTCTGAATAAATAAGAGGTAAGAGGTATACATCTGACCTACATGATGACATAAGCATGACATCATAGCTTTCCTTATCAGGGAAGTAGGAAATGAACAATGGACATGGTGCATCCGGACATTTTTTTTGCTCTGTCAACTGATACATGAAACTCAATAAGGTTCATATAACTGTGGGAATTTCTGGTTAGGTTCAACAATGTCATGTGACCACATGTTTAAATAACACATTTACATGAACCTTTGCCTCAATTTACCCCCCCACCACATGATGTAGAAGCACTCTACTGAAACAAGGCTCTCTGTCATTTCTCTTCTCCAGGAAGGTCATGTTAGATTATATAATACCAACCATTGTTCCAACTGGGACCATATGGTGTACAGCTCTGAGTCCAGTGTGTATATGATCTAATAGGAATGGCACTTAGGGTTATATCCTTAAGTACAGTGTAAGACCAAACCTATCCAAGGTCAGATGGTGTAGTGGTTAACACCTTCGTTATGTAATCAAGAGATCCTGGGTTCAATCCCCAGTCTGGCTATTCATTTTCTACATTACTTATGTTTTCTAACATGGTAGCAACTCCAAGGTTAACTTGGTTTGGCTGTATTTGTGTGTATGGTATAGTGGACAAGTCTGGACGAAAAAGAGCCAGAGAGGACCTATACTGGCATATGATATAGTTAATGCCCAAGATCGAACCTGGAGTGTAGAATGAACAATGCTGGCATTAAGGGGGTGTGTTAGATTATATAATACCAACCATTGTTCCAACTGGGACCATATGGTGTACAGCTCTGAGTCCAGTGTGTATATGATCTAATAGGAATGGCACTTAGGGTTATATCCTTAAGTACAGTGTAAGACCAAACCTATCCAAGGTCAGATGGTGTAGTGGTTAACACCTTCGTTATGTAATCGAGAGATCCTGGGTTCAATCCCCAGTCTGGCTATTCATTTTCTACATTACTTATGTTTTCTAACAGGTCACTCCTGCAGAACAATTGCTTTTAAACTTCATATTGGGCACTCTACAGTATTAGAAATTCGCTCCCAACTCCCTGGTCCACTTCCAACACCTTCCAGAGGTTGTCCTCCCAAACTCTCCCCCAGGGATCATCACCACCTGGCTCGTTCTATCACCCCTGGACAGGTTGATAATGCCTCCCAAGCCAAGTCCCACCTCTCCCTCAATGTCTGCACACAGACAATTAGAAATGCATTGAAGAAAGAGAATTTGAAGGCTGTGGTGAAGGCCAAAAGACCTCTTCTTGCCTGTCGACACATCAAGGCTCAATATGAGTTTGCTATCAAGTACCAGCATTGGACTGAGGAGGACTGGTTTAGGGTTATCTTCTCAGATGAGACCAAAATCAATTGTTTGGGCTCTGATGGGAGGTTGTGGGTATGGAAAAGACCAGGTTCTGCACTCACTCAGCAGCATATCAATGGAACTATCAAATTTGGAGGGGGGAGTCTAATGATTTGGGGATGTATGACAGCACATGGTGTGGGGTACATGTGCAAGATAGATGGGAGGATGGATGGGGAGATGTACAAGGACATATTGGAGGACTATATCTTCAAAACAGTGGAGTATTATGGGATGGACAGGGAAAGGTTTGTCTTCCAGCAGGACAATGACCCTAAACATACTTGCAAGTTGGCCAAGGATTGGTTCAAGGACCATCAGGTGGAGGTTTTAGACTGGCCTGCACAGTCTCCAGACCTGAATCCAATAGAACACTTAGGGTGGGAGTTGAAGAGAAGGCTTGGAACATACCCTGAGGCACCCAAGAGCATATTGGAGCTCTGGGAGAGAGTGGAGGTGGAATGGGAGGGTATTCCAAGGGATAAATGCCTTGAATTGATCGAGAGCATGCCTAGAAGGGTTGCTGCAGTACTAAAGGCCAAGGGGGGGTACACTAAATACTGAAACTGGTAAAAACTAGTAATTAATTACAAGAGCAAAAAAAGTGTCCGGATGCACCATGTCCATTATTAATTTCCTACTTTCCTGATAAGGAAAGTTGTGATGTCATGCTTATGTCATCATGTAGGTCAGATGTATACCTCTTACCTCTGATTTATTCAGAATTGTATCTATTTTATTTCTGGAGCTGTAAACCCATCTTTCCAATTTCACCAAACATCCGGACGCTTTTTTGGGTCACTGTATTTACTACAGACGCAGTGCCACCGGTATCATTATCGCTGCCGTGCATGTCAACAATTTCCTTTCCATTGCTAGCACCGCTATGGAAAATGAAACCTTCAAGCGGGAGATGCGTCAGGTATGGACTATTTCTGACCTTGGTACTGCCCGTTTCATTGTAGGAATTGCTGTTGAATGGGATCGACCTAACAAGTCTGTCTTTCTTTCTCAAACTGCACTCATTGATAAAATTATACGACAATTCGGACAAACTACAGCCTCCACTGTTTCTACCCCTATGGCTCACAGTCTTAAACTCCGCCGTTTTGATCACATGCCCTTATCCAAAATTGAACTGACTGACCTGCTTAAATTGCCCTATCGCTCTTTAGTCGGGTGCCTGCTTTACCTGGCCATTTCTACGCGCCCTGATATCTCTCATACTGTTCAACAGCTGTCCCAATTTCTTGACAGCTATTCGACTCTACATTGGGCTGCAGCAATTCAGGTTGTTCGTTATTTAAAGGGCACCAGGAACCTTAAGTTACACTTGGGTTGTTCAAGGGACCTCAACCTTACTGGCTACACAGATTCTGATTGGCTAATTGCCTTGATACCCGCCATAGTATTAGCGGCTATGCCTTTACTTTAGGTTCCGGCATTATCTCATGGGGCACCAAGAAGCAGAAAACTGTTGCAGCCTCATCATGTGAGGCCGAATATGTCGCTGCTTTCGAGACAGTCAAAGAGGGCACTTGGATCCGTGCCTTACTCAATGGCATTTGCTTCCCTTGTACGACCTCCACAACCATTTTTTGTGATAACAATGCGGCTATAAATTTATCTGAAGATCCACTACTCCATTCCCGTGTCAAACACATCGATATTAAATATTACTTCCTCCGCGAACGTGTACACGCAGGTGATTTCACTCTTCAATATGTCAACACGAAGGATAATCTCGCTGACATTTTTACCAAACCCCTTGAACCATCCAAATTCATACGCCTTCGTGGATTCTTGGGGCTGTGCTAACTTAACCCTCCCATGCGTGAGGAGGAGCTGATGTTGTCCACGCTGAGGAGGAGTGTTGGAATTCGAGCATCATGAACAACATCAAACTCCGAGACAAATAGCACGGCTATTTTTAGCCACACAATGGGACTGCTATCCCTTGTGCCACTCGTATTGTCTCTACTATCTCCATTGTTCTTTTGATATATATTAGTCGTGCTTCCTATCGTACTAAACCTCAGTCCGTTATACACTACCGTTATACGAGACTGAGGTGAGCAGCTCTTTAATATTAATGCCTAAATATTTATACTAATAATGTATTAGCTACAATATTTAGGTACTTAATTTAGTCCGTTATACACTACCGTTATACAAGACTGAGCTACAATATTTAGGTCTTGCTTTCTAACAAATATAGCTTTGCAAATGCAATAAACAATTCTTCTACCGAGAAAACGTCCTTGAGTTTTGATCCGACTAAAGACAACATACATCTAAGAATTGCTAGGCAGTATAAGCTCCGAGGGCTCAAGGTTTAAACGTTAGCAAGGTCGTACGATAGTTCG
Organism: Hysterangium stoloniferum; assembly: GCA_015178975.1. Taxonomy (NCBI): domain Eukaryota; kingdom Fungi; phylum Basidiomycota; class Agaricomycetes; order Hysterangiales; family Hysterangiaceae; genus Hysterangium; species Hysterangium stoloniferum. The sequence continues at coordinate 61,165 of WHVD01000282.1, forward strand.
ACTGGTGGGTATATTACTCTTTCTGCCCCGGAGAAAGCGGGGGACGCCTGCAGCGCCTGAACCCTCAAAGAAGCTGTTGTGGGCGCTCTGACTCAACCCTGGGTTACGGTAACCACCAACTAGGCTACTGTACTTGTGGTATTACTGTTACATCTTCGGCCGGTTTTTGGCGTGATAGGCCCGGGTGTACAAGGAAAAACTCACCGATTCTGATGTTCCTTTCAACTATATTTCTCACCTGTCGTTCCTTCAAAAGGAACTTTTTCATCATTGTGCTGTTGTTTGTGGCATTGTCAGATGCGACCCAACCAGTCCGTTAAATTAAATAATTTTTTCTTGTGACGTTGTATTTGTGATAATTTGGCACGAAAGGGTGGCGCGATGGCGCGTAGGGAGGACCGTAATAGATGTCGTGATGTCCAACGGTTGTTTAGATCATTAACATTTTCGACCATTACATAAGAAGTCTCTCACATCCCAACGTCCGATCCATCGAATTTGAGTGTCACGTCCGTTGTCGCCTTTAAATAGCGCAACGCACACTTCGCAGCCTCCCAATGGCCATTTTTTGGGGTTACGCTATAACGTCCGAGTGGCTGTATTATATGAGATTCCCACACCAATAGGCGCTGCGTGCGCATCTTACGATTTGGTATACTCAATATTTCTCAGTACCGCGTGGTGCCAAGATATAGATTTCCAAAACTGAATATGCAGGAACCGCGATAAGATCTTCAGCTCGATGGGCCTCGGCCGAAGATATATTAGTCTGTGGGAGTTACTACAAAAAATAGCGCGTGGGAAAGTTACATAGTGCCGTGTGGCTGTCGAGATAATTGTGATCCACTCAGTGATGGCGTCTTACCGGGATCGTGTCGCTAGGGATTTAAGATTACTCGTGGTGGCGCGATGAGACGCATGCTCGATTGTCGATACTGCTGTATATATACGTAGTAATTTATGTTTCTCGAGTCCTTTCACTTGCTTGGCTGACCACGTGAGTCAAATTCCCATGGGGTTGGGTGGACTCCAGTGTCGCCCTTCGGTCCTGAGGTTCATAAGTCAAGGTACATACATGTGGATATGTATATCAAGCAGTGGGAATGTGTGGCATATCGATACACTACAAAAGGCAAACAGCCTGACCTTATGGTTTTTGATCATTTTTGCTCTATAGTTGGCCAAGCCTAAGGTGAAGAATGTCAGTTTAGAGCGCTGACGGACCGTGCGTCCTGGTGAAAACCATACGGCAAGGCTGGCAAATCAGGATGTTTCAGTCGTTGGTGCCGCCGAAGATGATAAGGACTAGTTGAGGACTTCGTGTTGAAGTTATGGCCGCTCGGTAATAATCTCAACGTAATGACATTTGTGGGTCCTAGAATACTTCATGCTAAACTACGTAATTATGTATAGTAGCTTAGTAATCCTAACGCTTTTTGTTCGCGTCCACGGTGTACCGACGTATACCCCCCCCCTTTGCGTCAACAGGTTATCGGCCCCGCAGACTTATCGTTCGGATTCGTCGTCGCGCATTTTCGTTCCTTCGAGTAGTTACTCGTCGTATCGTTTTAGGCGGCCGTATAGAAGGGCATAGAAGCCGCAGTATTCGCACGGGAAGGGCTCCGGGGCGATACAGTGAACTTGCAGGAGTGAGCGGCCGTATTAAAGGGCTTAGAAGTCGCAGTACTCGCACAGGAAGGACTCTGGGGCGGTACATTAAACTCTGCAGTTCGTAGATTCTCGTGGGAAGGACTCCACAGTATCTGTTTGGTCTATTTTAGACTGCTCGGTGTGTTTTGAACCACCGGGAGTGCGCTGACTTTATTGTTTGGCACTAGGCTTTTTTTAGCCACATTTTCCATTTTTCATTCTTTCACCATTCTAAATCGGCGTCAACTACTTATCCAAAATGGGAAATGAGAACCACTTCCAAAAATTAGGTGAGGAGAACTACAGCACATGGTGCGTCTACATGAAAGCACTCCTCACACGCAAGGATGTGTGGGATATCATCAACGGTTCGGAAACTCAACCGCCCGGCTCACCCTCCTCGAAATTGGTCCGCGCATTTATTAAAAAGCAACAACTCGCACAAGCCGAACTTACTCTTGGCATCGAACCGGAGCAAATACCTCACCTCCATGAAAACGACCCCGCCATTTCTTGGGAAAATCTACGCCAGGTACACGTCGCTCGTGGATTCGCGTCTCGTCTCGCCACTCGCCGCCACTTCATAACCATGAAGAAAGACGACTCACAAAGTATGCAGCTATGGATCGCCGCTGTGAAGCACGCCTCGCAACGTCTCAGCCATGCAACCAGCCCTCCATCAATTAACATGGATACCGCCCTTCGTCATTGGCTCAAAACTCGCGAAGATGAAGAAATGATTTTGGTGCTCACCAACGGCCTTGATGAATCTTATGACAAGTTCGTTGTTAGCTTGGACTCCATTCCACCTGAACAACTCACTCTCGAATACGTCATCAACCGCCTACTGAACGAAGAGTCACGACAGCTTGGTCCTCGCACATTAACTATTACCAGTAAAAACGTCGAAACTCAAGCTTTTTCCACTACCCGAGGCCACACAGTTAAGCGTCCTCCCAACGTTCAATGTTTTAATTGCGGCGGACGAGGTCATTATGGGACCGACTGCCCCAGCTCTAGGACTTACTCCAATGCAAACGTTGCCGACTCCCGCGATATCAATGGAACCAGTAACACCGTAGATTATGGGATGAATACGTATCAAGATGTTGACTTCGCATTCTAAGGAGTGTCATTGACACGTTTTCGATTAAAGGAGTGTGTTGAAGTTATGGCCGCTCGGTAATAATCTCAACGTAATGACATTTGTGGGTCCTAGAATACTTCATGCTAAACTACGTAATTATGTATAGTAGCTTAGTAATCCTAACGCTTTTTGTTCGCGTCCACGGTGTACCGACGTATACCCCCCCCCTTTGCGTCAACACTTCGTTCAGCATATTGGTTGAAATGGGAGGATGTGCCGATTGACGGCTCAAGGTGGAAAAATTAATGTCGGACAATGTATTCACTCTGTCAGCATGCCCATGACACCAAAATCGTGTCAAGGGAACAAGTACTCTGGGTCTTATTCAATTTTTAGGTGGAATCGTTCATAAGTCTCGACTCCCTCCACCCTCGCCCAGACCGGTAGCAATCCACCGCACGTCTAAATAGTATTTACAGGCACTCTGGAACTTTAATCGTCTGACACTAGGCTTCATCAAACCCGATGGCGGAAATATGCAATTACAAAAAAAAAAAACACCAAAGACGATTTTAGAACTCGGATAACTTATTACCTTTTTTGGAAAGGCTCCGGCCGGACAACAGATAACTGATGGATGTTAGTAATATTCCTACGTGTCGAACGATAAAATTGTGTTGGTGACGACTTTTCAGCTACATAATACAACACATGTATATCTTTGAAAATCCAAAACACTTTTTTTTATGAAGCAATGTCCTAGAAATGTACTCTAAACAATAACTTTCCGACCGAGGGAAGACAACATATTATAAAACGTGATCACAAATCGAAGGTCCTGTGGGCCTAATGGTTAAATTGAGTCATACTCATGCGGGTTTATGAGGGATATGACAGTTAATTTAATTTTCTTTGAAGTCAGCCTCACGTCATAAGTTGTCTATGTTCCTCTGACCTGGTTTGGCTATAGGCATTTATTCATTTTTTAGAAATCATGGCTTTAATTTCTGTATTATTTACCCCTGCCGTCATTTTCTTATTGAAGATGCTATGGGTTTTAAATTGAATTTCTACTTGATTTGGCCTGTTTTGGGTATAGCTTATATCCATTTTTTGGTCTTAGTTGTGATTTTTCATTGACAGCGGGTGGCACAGCAAATTCGATTTTATTTTTTTAATTAAATTAAGTAATTAATGATGTGGACCCTTTTGGTAATGAAGCCGAAATTCAATTGCGTTCCACTAACCTATTTTGATGTCATTCACAACGATTTATTGCTTAATACAATATTTAAATGATTTATGTATCCCAAAGAAGACATCGTGTTCGCAGGCCTTTCCAAAACAAGGCAAGCCGTGATCCGAGCTCGATATCCCCCAAAAATAGGCGTGTCTCCTGACTGTTTGCTGTGAGAAAACATATTATATCCCGTGAGATACTTACCCATTCCCGCTCAGACAAAGAAGCAGCGCCTGCGAGTGAGAAATTCACAATCACCGAGGATTTCCGACTCACAGTAATGCTCCAGGTACCTGGACGATTGTGCGCACTAGTGATCGGACGATATTTAAAGTACGGGTCACCCTTTCTACTCAAATTCTGTCTTTTGTAGCTCATGAATTCACTGTATCTCTTCTCTCTATCCGGCCTCGTCGCAGCTCTAGTGCTGCTCTACCTGTTCCGCGCCCGTTCCACCGTTGCAGGCGTAGGACAGCTTCAAGGCCCACGATCTCCTTCTTGGCTCGTTGGTAATTTTGACCTCTATGCTTCCGAGCTACCTTCTCTCCTAAGCATAATTTTCTGCAGGAAACCTTCACTCATTCTTCTGTGTTGAAAACGTTGGCGATGACGATTTCAACTGGCTAAAGACCTATGGGCCTTCTATGTCTATTAAAGGACCATTTGGTGTATGTTTACAGACTCCTATAAGGCACTTACCATATCCACTAATCCACAAGTGTAATGGTAGCGCGATGTCCTGTACACTGCAGACCCCAGAGTAGCTAGTCCAGTCGCATCGCCATCCGCCCAGCCTGACGTATTTTCTCTTTGGCAGGCTCTGCAATACATCCTGAACACCTCAGGCTATAGGTTTCCCAAATCCCCAGACTTTCTCTTCGTTGTAGAGGTTGTAGCTGGTAGAGGCATCATATGGGCAGAAGGTCTGTTAGATACATTATTCCGCGCCTACCATTGCCAACAGTAACTGGCAGGCGAACATCATATCTTGCAGCGCAAAATCATGGCGCCAGGCTTCTCGCAAGGCTCAATCAAAGGCTTTCTACCAATGTTTCGCGAGACAGCGGAACGTGTGCGCCTTTCTATTCTGCTGTTTATGTTTCTTTAACTGATCGATGGGAGAAGGCTACCGAGAAGTGGCAAGACCTTGTTCTACAAGATATGAAAACATCTTCAGTAATCGATGTACATTCATGGTTAGGGCGACTTTCATTGGATATTATAGGAAAATGTGAGTTTGTTAGTAACGCTGTCAGCTCAAGCTCACCCTGGTGATATTTAGCTATGGACTATGAATTCCACTCACTTTCCAATGACTCGGATAATGAGGTGCTCAAAGTATATAAAAGCCTACTGTAGGGAAATATTGGACTTCAGTCTTTTTCTCAAAGTTCACCACCTTGCTCGTTGTAGCGCCGACCTTCATCACAAACCTTCCGATTATCAACTTGCCTTCCAAGATTTCTGTGGTTATCTGCCAACGTGGATGACTACCATCCTAAGATCTGCACCCGGGAAGCGCGCCAAGAGACTCCGGGACTACTACAAAACAGTTAATCGTGTCGGTCAGACCATAATTGACCGTCAGTTAAAGTCACTGGCTGCTGGTAATGAAGGAGGCAAAGATCTCATGGGTGTCTTGGGTCTGTGTCATTAACGTCTCCCTCTTTCTGGATGAGTAACTCACCGGTTACCTCAGTGAAGAATAATTGTGCTCAACGTGAGGAAATCAGATTAGGCAACGCGGAGCTTCTTGCGCAACTGTCGTGAGAACATACATAATAGGTGATAAAAAATGCTAATTTAGTTCAAGATCGCTCCTCCTCGCCGGCCACGAGACCGTCACTTCCGTGGTAAGCTGGATTCTTTGGGAACTTTCCAAAAATCCCGCTTTGCAGGCCCAACTTCGCGAAGAAATAATAAACACCCGTACCCGGGCCATTCAAAAAGGTCAAGACGGGTTAACCAGTGTCGACTTTGATTCAATGCCGTATTTGCTTGCGGTGATCAAGGTTAGTCATCCTTCAAGCTCGACGGTTATTAAATGTCAAACCATTTATACTACAGGAAACCTTGCGATTCCATGCGCCTTTGCCACAAACATTCAGGATTGCAGGTGGTAATGAGACTATTCCGTTTTCTACGCCGCTGAGAACCAAGGATGGCGGCCTCGTTAATGAGATATCTGTTAGTAAAGGTCAGAGAATTGTGATCGGCCTTGCAGCTTATAATAGGTGCGTCGGGGATCCAGCAACATTGTTTTCAGGACTAAATTTAAATTTCGCCTAGGCTTGAGACTGTTTGGGGCCCTGATGCAAATGAATGGAAACCTGAGCGGTTCTTGGATGGCAAATCCAAGATTGAGAAGACTGGATTAGGTGTAATTGCAAATCTGTAAGTTGTGGTCCTATTGTGTATCTCATAAGTCCTAAGAACTGGCGTTAATTCACAATTATTGTAGTTCGACGTTCAGCAGTGGGGAAAGAAACTGTATTGGGTACGCAAATTTATATTTTTATATACTAAGGAATCAATGTGATAAATCACTTTTTTAGCTGGAGATTTGCGTGAGTTTTCATAATAGCCCCTTATAGTGACAGGAGTATAAGATATACTACAGGATGCTCGAGACTCAAGTCATCGTGTCCGAACTCATAGAACACTTCAACTTCTCCCCGCCGCCAGGTAATGTTGAAATGATACGGGCGCCGACTCTTACTATGAATCCAATGTGAGTGGCTTCCATTTACATCAAAGAATAAAGCATTCCAACTGTGCCTACTGATACATAGGGTGAAAGAGGCTGAAGGCCCTCGCATTGGATTGCCTCTGACGGTCTCACCCTTAAAGTGACACAGCCAAGCACCATTGCGGGAACACTGCAATATGAATCAGTCACAACCTGTATACTAGCTGTTATGTAACACGTCTCGTCGTCAGTTGAAAATGAAACACTTTTTATTCAAGTGTGTAACATAATGGCCGCTGTGACCAATTGCCAGTAGACATGGAGGCCACTTTATAAGTATCAGGTCCTACCGGTATAGCAAGGTCTTCACGAATCTGTCGAAGGGACCGTTACATAAACTTGCAAGGAAAGTGCTAAGAACTCCAAGACTAATCGCATAGCATCTGGGGACAATCCACAAACGGTGTGTGTATTGGTATTTGGATAATGAAAGCACGACAAGGCGCCAAATGTCACCGCATTTTACATAAAGCAAATCTCGAAGAACTCTTTTAAATAAAATCCTGAATTTGACCCACACATAAAATGAATATACCATGTAAATATTGGCGGTCTATACGTTGATAATATCGGATAAATATAATCTAAAAGAAATGCCTCGGTGTGATCATCTATCAAACGATCACGATCCTATGATTTATTCTAAGTCTCTTCCTGCTCAGTATTGCCCATGACACATGAAGCACGGTGCGAATCGACACGACTCAAATCGATCCAGAGTTGCTGAAAACGACTAGCTAACAAAAACCATACCATAACCGACCGCGCACGTAAATTCTCCGTATAGCAGTTTTTTCCGCTGACAAAAATGGCTCTCAGAGGCTGATTTCCCAAAAATATCGTGTGCGGTATGCACTTGTATGCTACAACTTTCACTATTTCCTATTCCAGTAGAAAAAAATAATTATTTGCTATAAGTATATTCTAAAAAAGCTTATCAATAAAGTTGAAAGGTGATCAAAAGGCCAAACCTGCTCAAATCACTGTAATGCAGAAAATTAATTGGAAGGATACAATTTAGCTAGACCTCCTTAGCATTGCGGGCTCTTACACATCAGGAGTTACAACATTTAAGGTGGTACTAAAATATTATCTAAACCTTTTACAAAACTTTAAGTCCTAAAATGGATTTGAACTCAGTTATTACTTCAATTTTAGATGTTATCTGAACTTGTTGTTTAGGACACACTTTTACCAGAGTTTTTATTCTAAGCCCAGACAAATGTTTACCCCTTATAAAAACCTCAAGTCTGAACAGGTTTAAAAATAAAATAAAACCCTAAGTTTTGTAATGACCTTAAACTAATTGCCTGCATGGGCAGGTGATGAGTGGACAATTAGTTTAAGGTCATTACAAAACTTAGGGTTTTATTTTATTTTTAAACCTATGTTCAGACTTGAGGTTTTTATAAGGGGTAAACATTTGTCTGGGCTTAGAATAAAAACTCCGGTAAAAGTGTGTCCTAAACAACAAGTTCAGATAACATCTAAAATTGAAGTAATAACTGAGTTCATATCCATTTTAAGACTTAAAGTTTTGTAAATAGGTTTAGATAATATTTTAGTGCCGCCTTAAATGTTGTAACTTCTGATGTGTTAGGTGAGAGTGCCGGGGGTTGGGTATTGTGACCATGGGCATTGGTGTTCTCTTGGCAGTTGAGTTGACGTTTGTACTGAGGAGATATATGAGGTTGATGCAAAGACGGTATTGAGAGCAGACAGGTCTAGAGTAAGGTTCAGGTTAGATGTAGCATTAATTAACCCGCTTTGTGCCCAGCAGCAGCCATGCAAACTTGTACAAGCCAACCATGTAAGGGGAAACTGAGGGCCAGTTCAATAACTGAATCATTATTGCAACACTCAATCAACAAACGTGATTTCACTGTTATACAATCATGCTCCATAAAAATCATGTTTTGAGTACACAAAAGTTGCCGAACATGCCTAATTTACACTTAAGTGGGTAAAACATATTTTTGGCAAATGGCCCAGGAGAGCCAGTTGCATTTTCTGTTGGAAAACACTGCAGAACCCTCATCACCATACATATATTGGATGTAACTGAGGAAACCCCTACTCAACCATTAGGGCTGATCAAATGTATATTAAAAATAGTATGAGTTGGCTTATTGTAATACACAATCTACAAGTGGGTAATAGACTTGTAATAATAGTACTTGTTTGTCAATCAATGTGTCAGTTAGTGAATCACCTTCTGGCATGATAGGTAGGATGCTAGTTTAGATGTACACTGGTTCTGGCATGCATTAACCTCAGAAAACATGGTCCACAATTAGCATCCTCCTATGAAAAAGTGAAGAAATGGGTGAACTTCCCCTAGGAAAAGGGCAGTTACATAAGCATTTGTACTCAGGCATTAACCCCCGGTACTGTTGGTACCTGGTGACATTCGAACCTGACCAATTTAATGGTATACATATATAAACCAGTAGATAACAGCAAAGTTACCTCAGTCCGTTATAGTATATACATGACTGAGGTAAGTAGAAATCCATGAATACTCAGTTATAAAATAGCTAACAACCTAATGTTAGATATGCTACTGGGTACATAAATATCAGTCTGTTATAGTACTGTATATATGTGACTGATATATGCTACTATGTAGGTCTTACTTTCTAACAGGTTATGAGCCTATATTTTTTTTTGAGTAGGGAGGATATCTGAAAACTATTAAGTATACCAAATTCTAATATACTCTAAAGGTCATTTAAACATCTGGGATGTGATTCAAACATAATTTGGTTTTTAAAACTTTTTGAAAGTTTTAAACTCTCACATACATTACAAACTAAAGAATCTTTCTGGACACAAGTAGACAATAGAACAAATTAGTAGTTTGAAACACTAATACTCTTAAAAAATAGATACCTTTAGATAGTCCATTCCATGCAATATGTATATCATTGGCACCTCTAAATACATATGTATTACTTTGGAATGGATCTGTCTGTTAAGTTGCGTACACAGAGGTTTCTGGAGAAACCCATGGGAAAGCCAGTAGGACTTGGCTTCAGCTTATAGGCTGTGCCCTCGTGAGATCATCTTGTCCAATTTCAAATGGGTGGACAGGAATACCAGGGAGTCTGGGCGGGGTTCATGGGTTGAGAGGTCGGGGAGTTGAGATAGATAAGTAAGAGGTCAAGTGATAGATAGGTCGGAGCCCGTGGGCTCCGACAAGTAAGAGCGGTGTGTTTCAAAGAGGAGATTAGAGTGGAAAAATATACTAAGATTACTAGGGAGAATCTAAGCTAATTTTCTGACTGGATTGTATGTACAACATCTACCAGACTATATAGACTGTGGAATGAATAACATACCAAATCAAGTAATAATGAAAAAAACTAAACTAGAAAACATAAAACGACATAAATACACACCAAAACTTGGTTTTAGGAATGGAATGGAGCAGAGCAGAGTCCGAATTGTGACAGATCATAAAACCATAATGGGAATGGGGTGGGAGTGGAGTCTGAATCAAGCCAGGTCATTTGACCATAATAGGAATGGGCTCAGTTAGAGATCTGACAGGTTTTCTGAGCAGGGTCTGGTGACTGGTGCGTGGGACAGGGTTTGAGATAGACAGGGATGGAGTCCAGTGGGTATTCTGGTGACTGATACATGAAGTAATGAAGGTTGAGCGTGGACAGGTCTTATGTATGGAGTCCAGTGGGTTTTCCAGTAAATTAATAATTGGTGTGTATAGGGTGCCAGTATGTATAAGTTAGTGCCCAGAGTCTGGTGGGAATTCCAGTCGTAACACTGTCAATCTGAACAGATTTCTACTTCATTCAACATACCCAGAATATATAGGTGATTTCACCCAACTAAGAAAGCCACAGGACAAAAAATTTCCAATTATATATCACATATTTTACTAGGAAATAACTACAGTTTAGCTTTTAAAAAACAAATTAACAACAAAAGTATTAGCAAGTATTTACATAACTTGGAAAACCATATACAATAGGTTCTATTAATTGAGTCTGAATTGTTTATTATGGTTGGTGGTTAACAATATAATAGTCTCAGAGGATATATCACTATTTAAAGATGGAGTTTTGTAGAAATATAAATTTT
>WHVD01000283.1:0-71536 GCA_015178975.1 Hysterangium stoloniferum
CACGAATATTTGTCAAACAGGTAGCAAGCCCCTTCGGACTGCCCTCTCGAATAATCTGTGACCGGGATAAGAGATGGACCTGCAGGTTTTGGCGGGAAGTCTGTAAGATCTATGGTACCACCCTTGCGGTATCTTCGGCTCATCATCCTCAAACGGATGGGCAAACGGAGAATATGAACGTGACCATAGAACAGATGCTTCGAGCCTATTGTGCCTCTGCTAAAGAAAGCTGGTCCCAGTGGATTGAGGTAGTTGTTCACGCATACAACTCGACTGTTCACAGTTCCACAAACTACGCCCCGGCCTTCTTATTAATGGGATACCTCCCAAGAGGAATGTCTCGAGTTCTAGGAGGTGACGAGCCCCTAGTTCCTAGAGAACTATCAGACAGCCCTATGGCCGACCAATGGATCCTCGAGCTAGAAAATCATCGGCAGATGGCGTGGGATTCCATCGCTCGAGCCCAAGAGATTCAAGCACGAGCGTATAACAAGAAGCAAAGACCTGTAGAAGATATCTCTGAGGGAGACTTTGTATTGGTGAACCCCCACTCCCTCGAACTGGTGGAAGTCAAGGGAACGGGGAAGAAACTGATACAAAGACGGATTGGACCATTCGAGGTCCTTGAGAAATTGAACTCTCAAGTATTTAGGCTTAAGATTCCCCCGGAGTACCCTATGCATCCAGTCATTAATCGGGATCATCTGCGGAAATATCAACCCTCTCCTTCCAAGCTAGGTCCGAGACCCCAACTTGAGAACCTAAGAGAGTTGAAATCAGATCACGAAGAATATGAAGTCGAAGCTATTGTTGGACATAGGAAACAGCAGAATCGTCTGCTATTCAGGGTGCACTGGAAAGGTTATGGACCCGAGGAGGATTCGTGGTTAAGCAGCACTGACCTTAGAAACGCTCCGGCACTTTTGAGGGCATACAAGGCGCTGTTCAACATTTAACGGAATATATGCGCTCAAGGAATCATCTATTCCCTCTCTTTTGTAACTTCCTTTCAGAAATATCTCAGTTATTCGGTGAGCCATCTCGTTGGCTTTTATTCTTTTTCATTTTCCTATCCCTTCTGTCGATTGGGACAACCATTAATTGGCAGCGGACACATTTCCCCAAAACCCGGCCACAATTAATGAATTCTATTTAACGACCAACCGAGCGGAGTTTCAATTCAATATATATAAAAAAAAAAAGTACACGTAAATTCGCATAAATTTTCTTTATCTTTCACACCACGTCCTTCCCTCTATCTTCAACTTCACCACTTTTATCGTGTTATAATGCTCCCTTTCCAACAAAACAAGCAAGTCCTCCCTAAGTTCAAAAAGGTCCAGCGAGCCCCGACAGCCAGTACATCCACGACCGGCGGGGGATTCATCACCCGCGTGCCTCGTACAGACAATGTCGAGAGCAATTGGGGTACCCAGGAATCAACCCCCCTTTCGACTTTCTCCTTTGGTGATGAGCCGGGGAAAAGTACCGGTACGGATTGGAGCAAGCCGTTAGGCCCCTCCGTCAGGCCATCATCTGAGGAAGTCGCTGCTAGCATGCGGAAGCAGGAAATGTTCATGGAAGAACACAACGCAAGGAGACTCGCCCGCAAAAGAGAAAGGCGTGCTGAGTATAGAAGTCAACAGGAGGCGAGGGGAGCAAGAGAAGGAGTCCCTTCCAAGCGGCAGCGGCGTGAGTACAGAGCGCAGTGCGGAAATGGAGCTTCAGTGCCGATCCTTCCCCCAGCGGGAGAGAAATGGGCCGACTTCGCGGAGACTGATGATAGCGAGGGTGGGACGCCTTGTATTAGGACTACGGGAACCAAGAGCTGGAAGGAGAAGGAGGGTACCATCTTTTACGACTGGGAGCTACTTCGACGCATTAAGTTGCAACGCATAGTTCTCACCCGAGGGGACGGTCAAACGCTGCCCCAACAAGAAAAGGGATACCCTAGGGGACCAATTGAGTTTTCCTCGGATGAGGATGAGGAGGAGGACGAGAACAGGAATGGCGTGTATAGTATCCGATCTTTGGGAGAGGATTGCCATGAAGGGTTCCTTCTCCCATCTGAAGTTCGTTTCGTAACCAGCGACCCCAACCAAAGACAAACACGGAGACCGTCATCCAGAGTATGGAGGGGTCACCGCCCTAGTCAACAGTCACTGGAACGCGAACCTTCCACGATTCCGGTCCCACATCTCTCGCCAACGTCGAGGCTCCTTCCCATCATTCACCCTACACACACTCCCTCAGCCCCAATCCTAACGCCTCATTTACCTCCCTCTTCAAACGCTGTACCAGTCCCAACCTCACTTGGGATGTCGAGGCCCCCTCCCATCCTTCACCCGACACACACTCCCTCTGCCCAACACAAACCTTCCCCGATTCTGGCACCTCGTCTCTCTCCCTCCCCGAAAGCTATACCGGTACCGACCCAACTTCCGCCGTCACCAGGTATCCCTCCCGACTCTCCGTATTCATATTGCGTATCCTTGGGTAGCCCTATCCAGGACCTTCCACCAGAGCGAATGGATGTCAATTTAGACCCCCCTACACTGGACGTCATTGATCCCCTGGCAAGCAGAAAGGTGAAGGAGATGCAGAAAGCCACCACTCCTCTCCGAGAACAATCCCCTATTCCCGTTCTTGACAGCCCGGTTCCCCTCACTGAGCCCGTATCCACAACTTTCTGGATGCGAGTAGCCGTCAACTACCCTTCCGAACAGTTTCCTGTCAGAAGGGTGCTATCAGAGCTCGTGCCAGTACTTCAACAACCGGTCCTTCAAGGGAGCCTCAAGGGTTGTCGCGGTCTGGCTCCGTTGTCGGAGATAATGGAGGATTTCTATCTCTCCTTCGAGGATCTCGCAGAGGGGAAGAACTTTGCACGAGCAGCACAGGAGATTAAACTCTCTATGTTCCGGCACATCATAGTGGAGCTTCACCGTCTGCCCCCAGACTCAGCGAATGTCCTCTCTATTGCTGGCTTAGTAGATTTACTCGAGGCCCTCGTCCTGACGCCTCCCACAGAGACCACCGTGCAACCACACGTTCCTGCCCTACTGCCCGCGTCTTCGTTTCCCCTCCCCAATGCTCCTCTTCTCGCGCGGATTTCCGCTCCACCGGTTAGTGTCCGCGCAGTCGTTCGTTGCAGAGAGAAAGCCTACAGACGATGGACCGACTCCTTGTACAGGAATCCTAGTGATTTGACTCGGGCGAGAATAGCTGAATCCTTCAGAGTAAAAAGGGAACGATGGGGAAACCTCATTTTGGACTTTGGGGGATCCTCACAGGAAGCTTGGGGCGGCGTCCCAGATGCTCTTCGACACCTAGTATAGCACATCCCTTCGAACTGGGGGGCACTGTAAAGGGTATGCATATATGCATACCTGGACTAAGGAATAATAACCGGATTATAGTACTTTATTATTACCTTTTATTTTCTTTCTTTATATTCTTTCTATATTTCGAGCACACCTTGATTTGTAGTTCGAAGCTTTGTGTATACGTATGGGCGCCCTCGGCGCCAAACGATAGACAACTTTTTACCCAGCAGACACCACTTCGTAACGACTCAGACATCGAATAACGAGAGGTGTCAAGGGTAGTATCTCAGCTACCATAAAGGTAGCATTCTCTAGTCTACTAATAGCCTTTTGAACTCGAACCGCTAAGGTCGAGTTCCGCTTTCAAGACTTTGCACTCGTCGACACCGTAGTCGACTCATGCTACTAATACTCTATCCTAGACACTCAGTCTTTAGCTGAGTATCTTTCTTATTTCTAGCTACTAGTTGTACCGTAAAAGGTCAACTCGTTATCTTACTGTTCTAAGCCGTCGCGAGCAACTATACAGTTGCTTTTGAGGCGTGCAGTGCGTTCTTATACTAGTACTAACAGTCTAGTAGTCTATAGTATTGTACTGACGGTCAATACTCTCTAATAGTAGTTGAATAAACACTATTCTTCGTATATAGAGCGGTCAGAACCCACCACTCTTCACAACCTCTGTGAGATGTAACTGGGATGTTTCAGCACCATTCGGTAAGTCAATAAACAATTCCCCTTTTCCAACGGCCTTAAAACTGCCTTTATTTGCAGCTCAGAACATCTTTATGGGAGTTTTGGTGAAGTTTGTGAGTGCGTCTCGGTAAGGTGTAATGGATCGTGAGCAGCCAGAATCAATAATTTCCATTTGAGGGCTTGTTTCTTCATTGCTGTCAATTGTGGCAACGGCAACATCTGGTGTGTCTGAAGTATTTGATACTTCGTCAATTTCGTCACTTGTCATTTCAGAGTCCCAAGAACTATCGCATGGATTATTGCAATCGTCACTGACTTCTGAAAACCAGTCAGATATGTCATCAGGACTGTCATAGTCCTCTGGTAGTTCCAGGTAAGAAGAGCCTGATACTGAGCCTAGGTCGGGCAGACTGCCATTGCAAGAAGAGTCTTCAATTTCCATTAGTGCAGGTAGGCTATCATCCGAGGCTGACATAGACTCGATAGCATAAAACCCATCACTCTCGGAGTCAGTATCAATGACGGCATTCGCTGTGCCACCATTTGTTGTACCACTGCTTGTAGTACCGCTGATCTTCTTTGGTGTGTCTTCTTTCTTTTGGTTATCCTGTGACTTCTTTGGTTTAGGGCATTTATCTTTGTAGTGATCCGTATCACCACAATTCCAGCATGCACCACGAGGCTTCCTGTCACGGCCCTTTCCTTTTCCTTTCCCACGAGACGAGCCTGCAAATAAGGCCTCATCTTTGTCATCATCCTTTGACTTCCCAGTACGACGTGAACATTGTACCTTCTGACGTTCATATTCCTCTCCGATTAGGGAAATGAGGGTGTCAGGTTGGATGGTCTTTGTAGGAGCCCACAAACGAGCGGCAGCAAGTTGATTGGAAGCGAAGTTGGCAAGGGAATAAGGGAGGGATGAAATGATGGTTGAACGGTAGTCCTTTTCATCGATGTCTACTCCTACTGTAGCTGCCTCCTCACGCTTGACACGTAGATTGTCCAAGAATTCGCGAACATTGCCTTTGTCTGGGCATTTCATTTTGAGGAATCGGGAACGTAACTCTGTTTGTGCATAAGCTCCCTTTTCTGCATATTCTGTGACAATTGCATCCCAACGCTCTTTTACAGTCCGCTTAGTGTGTACACGCATAAGTGTCGAATCGGGGATTTTCTGTGTGAGCAGAGATTTGGCTGAATGTTCATCCTTTTCCCATTGAGCAATAAGAGTAATCTCGTCTGGGGTAGCAGTGGTACCTGCAAGGATTGGACGAGGACTAGAACTGTCAAAATGTCCCCAAAATCCCTTTGCTTCTACGGCATCTTGAAATCTGACAGTAAAAATTGCCCAATTCAAGCCAGTAGCATCAAGTTTTGGGACAGTGGTGGGGAGCGTGTCGGATAAGGAAGTGGCAGCGGTAGTCATAGCGCTGAGGTACTACGCAGTGGTATAGCTCGGGGCCCAATAACCTGTTAAAGAGAGTGCTAGATAATGAAGTTATCTCAGTGTTTGCACGTGAGAGCGGGGCTAAACAGCTGATATTTACCTAGATAATGAAGTTATCTAGGTGTACATTTATGAGTACAAAAAGTAGAGCATATGTATGTAACCTAACTCACCTCAGTGTTTGATGCGAGAGCGGGGCTAAACAGCTGAGGTGAAACTAACTAATGAATGAGTATAAGTAAGATTCAGAACTACATGGCTTGTGATACTACAAGTAAGTTCCGTAAATAAGCATGATCATTGTGTTTAAGATTGAATAGACCAAGAGGACGGCAAGTTATATTTCCGAATACAAAGGACAGAACTAATCTGGTTAGGCAAGGCAGCTGATGCA
Organism: Hysterangium stoloniferum; assembly: GCA_015178975.1. Classification (NCBI taxonomy): domain Eukaryota; kingdom Fungi; phylum Basidiomycota; class Agaricomycetes; order Hysterangiales; family Hysterangiaceae; genus Hysterangium; species Hysterangium stoloniferum. The sequence goes on from WHVD01000283.1 coordinate 5,861, forward strand.
TGGAGCTTACGATGTATTTGTTTATTCAACACTTTCCTGCAGGTTTCTCCAGAAACCCTCCAATAAGCTCTGCATGCACTCCTTAACAATTATCAACATCTTACTGAGGACTAACAATCTTGGTAGTACTGGTTCCTCATAGAGCTACTCTTAATGGCTTGATAGCTTAGGTAATCCAGACATAGTAGTCACTGGAAATCCTGCTCAGGTATCAAAGACACAAGGAACAATGGGTCTGTGTAGCCATTCAAGATCTCAAGAAAATGGAATGAAACACCTGACACCACGCATATTGATGATAAGATTGCAGTGCAGGGAGTCTCACTCCCTTACAATCTAACAAAAAGTGGTAGCATAAGCAGAGGCTAGATAGTACTCTCAATGCCAGAAAGTGGGAACCCCCACCCCTGTGAATCTACTGTGGTACATACAAATTTACCTTGAGAGAAAAGACTCTGAGGTGAGCTGAACCCTGCAAAAGCAGAGCTTAGCTTACAGGCTCTGGGGACTGATTGAGAATTTATCAGTATGACATGAGAGCCTATTAGGCAATTTCATATGAAATCTACCCAGATTTCTGGTGGATATTCTGAGGGCTTTTGGGAAATGGTCTGGGAGGTATCAGAATATTATCAGGGTATGAGAAGGACTTGGCTTCGGCTTATGTGATGCACCCTCATACACACATTTGGTTGTCCTTCAAAAAAAAGTGTCAAAATGTTTCAGACTTTTTCAAGGAAAACAAGACTGTGACCCGTGGGGGGGCAAGCCCCCACCATGCTACCACTCCACAACTTTACTCAGTCACTTTGTGACCTGGTGGATCAATACTAATGTCTTTAAACACTACATTAGCAGTTTGGATTACCTTCTGTGACCACTTCTGTACATTCCAGTTTCCCATTTATTCATTTAGAAACTTATTTTTAAAGTGATTAAAGTTTACATTATTCAGAATTATATATATTATATACATTTGTAAATTCACTGAACCTAAAAACATAAGTCAGTCTCCTTTTGGAATGTTACTGAATACTTACTCATGGATCAATAATAACATCCTTAAACACTACATTTGCAGTCATATCAGTGTCATGGAGTAGGATTTTCACTCTTCCCCAATTTGTCCCTCTTGAAACACCAACATGAAACTGTCCATGTGAGAACACAGGACTACACAGATCCAATCCAACTAATTTTAAAGATTGACCTTGTGACTTATTGATAGTCATAGAAAATGCTAGCCTGACTGGAAACTGCCAATGATGCAGTTCAAATGGCACTTGTTTTGTAGTTGGAATAATTGTTATTCGAGGAATGAATGCCAGCTCTCCTGCTGAAGGTCCTGTAATGATCTTTACTTCAAGTACTCTGTGAGTCATTTGTATTAATCACAGTCTTGTTCCATTACAGAGTCCTTGTCCTGGATCCAAGTTTCAGAGAAGCATCAATGGCACTCCAGGTTTCAAATGCAATTTACTTGGTGACAATCCTCCAAAGTTGATTGAGTTTAAGTACTCAGGAGGATATAATGTGTCATTGGCTCCATCTTTGACATGTCTGCAATGTGGTAGGTCTGTCTAATCCCTGGAAATTTTTCAAAGAGCATGTCATTGATTTGATCTACATCTGTATTTTGAGGACAGAGAATGGCCCACTCCAAGAAAAACTCATCAGTAAGAACCTCAGGATCATGTATGTTTGGATAAATAGTTGAGACTAAATTATCCACTGTTGGTCCACATAGCATGTGTTCAGGGACTTTAAACATATGATCAAGAGGCATGTCCTTTCCATGTCCAATATCCAAAAGCCACTGAGCAAAAACAGCACTCTCTTGATCAGTAGGATCTACACACATATTCTCAGTCAAAAACAGAATCTTGACATTGTGCCAAAGGTGAGACCGTGAAATACATGCACCAATAATATCTTCTTTTGAACCTTTAGGAATGACAGGCAATGTCTGTTGAAAGTCACCACCCCATGCTACTGTAATGCCTCCAAAAGGAACATCCTTGTTAAGGATATCTCTAAGGCTCCGATCTACTGCTTCACAGGCAAAGCGATTCTCCATTGGAACCTCATCCCAAATAATAAGGCTGACCTCTTTCATTAGATTGGCCTTATCTGAGCCTTTCTTCATTGTACAGATGGATTTCTCATCAACCTCAAGGGGAATTTGAAACATACTGTGAGACGTCCGCCCACCACTCAGAATAAGTGAAGTGATGCCAGAGGAGGTAACACAGAGTACAATGAGTCCTTTGCCTCTGCAGACATATGCCAAAGTATTCCAAACAAATGATTTTCCAGTACCCCCAGGTCCATTTAAAAAGAAAAGCTTTCCATCTACTCCAGTTTCATGTCTTGCAATGACATCATCGATAATTTGATTGTATGCAACCCTTTGGCCCTCATTTAACTTTTCAATACTTATATTTGCTTTTATTTGCTCAGTATCCTTGTCATAAGCCCTCTGTTCATTGATAAATCGATTTCCCACTCTCTCTTCCCATGGCTGTATAAACTGAGGCATATGAGGGTACTCTGAGAGTGGTTTCCCACTTGTATGAAGAATTTCATCAAGCTTAAAGAGGCCAAAGTCATAAACTGTCTCCTCAGATGGCTCTGGTTCATTTGGTTGATAAAGATGTGTCTGAAGAAAGTGTTTCAAGTCATCACAAATGTCTGCTTTGAATTTATGCCAGAGTGCAGCTGGATTAGAAGGAAAGCATTGGCTGAGAATAGTAGCAAACAGTCTGCTCAATTGTTAGGATACGTACAGGGTGGGTCTCCAGAGAAACCTGCAGAATATCCGGTAGGACTTGGCTTCAGCTTATAGGCTGTGCCCTCGCTAGATCATGTTGTCCAATTTCAGACAGGTGGACAGGAATCCCAGGGAGTCCGGGTGGGGGTCGTGGGTTGTGAGTCGTAAGTCGGAGGTTGTGGGTTGTGAGTCGAGACTGGTGAGAGAGATAGATACGCCGGAGCCCGTGGGCTCTGACTAGTGCGAGCAGTGTGAATCAAGTAGGGTTTTAGAGCGGAAAATGTATTAGATTACTGGGGGGAATCTAAGCTAATCTTCTGACTGGATTGTATGTACAACATCTGCCAGTTTAAATAGACCGTGGAGTAAATGTCATACTGAATCCAGTAATAATGAAACGAAGCGAGCAAAACATAAAACAGGAATAGTAAACACCAAATTGGTGTTAGGAACGGGACGGAATGGAGCGGAGTCCGAATCGTGACAAAGCATAACCCATAACGGGAAATGGAGCAGGAGCGGAGTACAAATCGTGACAGGTCATTTGACTAAAACTGGAATGGGGCTCAATTAGAGCAGTGATGGGATTCTGAGTGGGGTCCAGTGACTGATGCATGGGACGAAGATGGACATAGACAGAGATGGAATCCGGGGGAAGTCCGGTCTCTGCTAAGTTACTGCGCATATACTCAGCTTCTAGCCCCTATTCTCAAGGAATAGTTCTTTTATTTGCTAAAAGAGTCATATATCGTTCTATTGAACCTTTCAATAATCAAAATAAGCATTGATTTGAGTTGTTTAAGCTTAATAGTGCAGCTCAGTAATCTATCAGTATTTAAATTACTGGACCTTTGCTTGTTTTATTGTTGAAGCTCTGTGACACTATAGCATATATTGAGCTATCTAGAGAAACCCCTGAATACATTACAGGAATATTCCAGTGGCTTCCAAAGGAATAGTAGATAATAAGTACAAATAGTAGATAGAATATTGTAGAATATTCTATAAGATTCTAGAATGTTCTATTATGCCAAGAACATTCTATAGTGTCTTAGAAGTAGTTAGAACCTTCCACAATGCTCTAGAAAATTATAGAAAATTCTAAATGACATCATTCCTCCCAGAATGACATCATTCCTCCCAGAATGACATCATTCAATCTTCTAGAATCTTCTAAATGTCTCAGACTAAAATGTATATAAGGAGCTCAGCTCCAGCCTTGAATATCATATCATATATTATCATCTCATCAACCCACCACATCTGTGTCACTGCAGCAAGCAGCCTACTCCACCCCAATCTGGGCAGTTGGACATCTAATTCCACCTCTATCAGAGCTGTTGGAAACCCTTGCCACCTCTATCAGAGTTGTTGGCCCAATCAGATCCCTTGTCACCTCAATCTGAGCTGTTGACTGATCTGTTGTTCCCTCTGTCACCTCAATCTGAGTTGTTGACTTTTGTTCCCTTTTGCCACCTCTTAGTTGAGTAGCTGGCTATCCTTTATTACATATCCACCTCTAGTTGAGTTGTTAATTACCATTTAAAGTAATAAATATTTTAGGTTATATTGAGATTAGAAATACATATATTCTAATTTCTACCTGGTTTTTGGCATAAATAAATACTGAGAATATTCTTGCAGAATCCTTAAGACTACATTAAGATCCCAATAAGTTAGTATCACAGTAGACCCTGTAGGTTAATGTAAATAAAGCATATATTAGCCAAATAAGTGTTTTATTCTATATCTAATCTTTTGACCTGTTTAAAAATATTTTTACTGTTTGATAAATAGTATAAAATATATATAAACTAGGTAGAATTGAAGTTAAATCTAGCTTCGGAATCAGTTAATTGTTATTCATATTTTAGTAATTGTTTTCACAGAAAAAGAACAAGCTTGCACAAGCAGCTCTCAAAACCTTCTTTGCAAAGTAGGGTGCATATATTCAAGTAAACTCTTGACTTCAGGGGTTCTAAGTCTATTTAGGCTGCCACTGATTAATATCTAATACTTAAATTATTTTACCTTGCAGTGAATTGAGTATTTGCACATTTTGATAGAGCACTGGACTCCTTTTTCAGAAGATAGTATTAAAATAAGGCTAGTACATCACAGGATGATGGGTTTTCCAAGTGGGGTCCGGTGACTGACACGTGGGACAAGGTTGGACATAGACAGGGATGGAGTCTGGCAGGTATGTATTCCAGTGACTGATACACAATGTAACGAAGTCGAATGTGGACAAGTCGGACATATGGAGTCTGGCGGGTATTCCGGTAAACTGACAATCGGTGTGTATAGGGTGTGGGTGCGTATAAGTTAGTGCCCAGAGTCCGGCGGGAATTCCAGTTGTAACAATGACATGTTAAGAACTGAAAACTGACTAATGTCAGTGGCCGACAGGGACCGATCGGAAGGACTTGGCTTCAGCTTATGTGCTGCACCCTCGCAAATATCTGTGGGTGTCCTTAGATTTCGGATGGGCAAAGACTAATCCTAAAGAGTTCCTTTCGGTGAGATACTGATCGGGACCGAAGGACAAGTCGAGCGTCGGGCCAAGGGCTCAGGGCCAGAAGTGGGCGAGCGCATGTGAAGGTGGATGGGGGGATTCTTAGTATGAGACTGTTACAGACGTATGAGGGTATTCTGAGTCGATATTCTGATTGCCTAGTAACTACAACTACAGCGGGTTCATATACAAGTAACAGGTGTCTAGAAAATACTAACGGGGAGAAGGGCGGAAAATGGTATTAACAATAAGCTTGACTAGGAACGGGAAGTTTATGATTAGTTCAGAGGCCGATGATAACCGAGAGTGGAATTACGATAAAAGGAAATAGTTCAAGGACTACAAATATAGATAGACATAGGTGAAACATAGGATTGAATGTATCAACATAATAAAATAAAAGGGACATATCAAAAGGTTAACCAGACAATACGAGTTATTTTGACATGGGCGTAAATGGAGTTTGATCATTGCAAAAACATACATCAGCTTTGGGGCTGTAACATGACACTTGGAAATCAGTCGTCAAAATCTATCAGACAAAAAATCATTGGACAACAAGAATGCCAACAAGTCTGGTAATCAAAACACCAACAATACTGGCAACTCAAACTCCAATAAGAAGTCCAACAATAAGGGTTCCAATGACAAAAAGGGCAAAGGCAAACAGTCGAGTAAGTCTCAAGACAAGGACAAACCTGACCTTACTGGCAAACTTGGCTCTGATGGCAAGCTCCTACCACAAGAAAAGCAATGCTGAATGGACAACAACCTTTGTTTGTTGTGTGCAGATCCCAGACACTGAGTCGCTGCATGCCCAAAGGCCACAAAAGCCTGATCAGCCAACACGGCTACAACTTCACAACCGGCTAAGCCAGCTGCCAAGTCAAAAAAAGATTAAGCAACTCTCTGGATTTCATGCAGTTGGAAGTTATTCATTGTTTATAAATTTCACTTTGGAACCCTTCGGAAGTCTCAATTTTTGAGCTCTTGTAGATTCAGGTTCAACTCATTGTTTCATAGATATAAGTTTTTCCCAAAAACATCAGTTAAAAACCTATGCAATAGATCTGATTCCACTCCGACCTTTCGATGGTACCTCAAACTCTGTAATCTCACAAGCCTGTGAACTCTGACTTTGGTTCCCATTTGGAACCTTTCAGACAGTTATGTTTTTTGTAACACAGTTGGACTCGAGCTGCTCTGTGGTTCTAGGACATAATTGGCTCACCCACTACAATCTGTTGATTGATTGGGTATTGGGCAGTATCCATTTCCGAACCCCATCAGCACCCAATATGACTGGTCCATCTCTGCCTGTTTCGGCAAATATGGCCTCTATGGCACCTCCAGCCCCCATGGCAAATCTGAGCTCTCCAACTTCCATCTCTCTAATAAATGCCATAGCTTTTATGAGAGCCATCAAATTGGAAGGCTCCCGAGCATTTACAGTCAATCTTAAAGTTGACAAAGCCACCAGTCATTTCACAACCCTGGTGGCTGAACCTGTTGCAGATTTGGAAGGTGTTCCAGAAAGGAGGATGGTCACACTTTATTGAATATACAAAATTTTACTGAATAATCCTTATATTTTCCAAGTGAGACTATTCCTTCTGGCCATGACAACTTATTCTATGAGTTTATATTTAATTACCTGAAATTTCATCTTTAAAATATGTATGCCCTTTTAAAATACACGCAAATGACATAGTTACACAAAATTATTTGGATTAACCTATGTAGATTATTTGGGTTATGACTTAATCTTTGGGTTAAACAAGATTATCTGGGCTGTCACCTAATCTTTGGGTTATGATGTATTCTCTTGCATACAAGCAAACTTTCAAATATGTTTCATATAATTTAAATTTAGTTGGTTTAGAGAGATAACTAGAACTATCTGGGGTATCAATCCCTATGTACAATTTATTCCAAAAGAATAATCTACAGATGATTGTTTAACTAAATTTTGTCAGATATACATAGGATAAATATTAATATTTTTGCATTCTTCAGAGTGATATGTAATCAACTGAATTTGATTAAATATTAATTTTACAACAAACAATATAAATATATATACTTTAGTGGATAAATAATTTTTAAAGTTTTGGGTTATCCTCCAAAAATACCACAAATTTGCAGACATCTTCAGTAAACAAAAAGCTGATCGACTTGCCTCTCTCACAGGCCCTACGATTTGAAAATTGATATTGAAGAAGGTTCACATCTGCCCTTAGGCCCAGTTTATCCTCTCTTGCAGCCTGAAATATTAGCCATCCGAGATTTCTTGGATGAATACTTGGCTATAGGATTTATCTGACCCTCAAAATCTCCTTATGGAGCCCCTGTTCTATTCATTTGGAAAAAAGACGGTTCCCTATGCCTTTGTGTTGACTTTCGAGGACTCAATGTGATCATTCAGAAAGATAAGTACCCATTACCACTAATCTCTGATTTACTTGATGCCCCTCGGAAGGACTGAATCTATATGAAGATAGATCTTAAACACGCCTATCATTTGGTTCAGATTGCTGAAGGTAACAAGTGGAAAACAGCTTTTCGCACTTGCTATGGCTCTTTCGAATGGTTAGTGATGCCTTTCAGTCTCACCAACACTCCATTGGTCTTTCAATGTTTTGTCAATGATGTCTTTTCTGACCTCCTCAACATCTATGTCATTGTGTACTTAGATGACATCCTCATATTTTTTGAAGATCCCACACTTCACAATGAACATGTCTGTAAAATTCTCCGAAGGCACCAAAAACATGGTCTTTTTGTAAATGGTAAAAAATGTTCCTTTGATGTCAACACAGTTGAATATTTAGGTTTCATGATGGGACCTGACGGTCTCCACATGGATGACTCTAAAATTCAAGTCATTCAAGATTGGCTGGAACCCCAAAAAGTTAAGGACATTCAGTCCTTTTTAGCCTTTGCCAATTTTTATCGTCATTTCATTCACAACTACTCAAAAATTACCGTTCCACTTACTCGTCTTACTCATAAAGACACTGTGGAATTTCTCTGAGAATTGAAAAGTGTGTTTACCTCTGATGAGAGACTGTCGATTATAGCGTTTTTCCTTGAACGCCCCTTCAAAGGCATCCTCAATAGCAGCTTTGAAGGTGTTCCAGTCTGAGGGTGAATAGCCGTCAAAAGTCTTGAAGACGTCACGCTGTAGTCTAGAGAGATAGCGAAACAAGAAAGGGACTCTGTCGCAAATGGTTAGTTGTGCATCATCAGCACAATTCTCAAACTGCTTCAGAAACTCCACAATATCATCCTCATTCCCATTGAAAGTTTTTGGAGCACAATTTGATCCTGGTGCAGGCATAGCTGCCTTTCCAGTAAGCACAGTTGCCATGTTAGATAGTGTAGGTGGTAGAAAAATTGGGGGAGGAGGCTGCACAGGCAATATGGGGATTTGGGGTGATGGATGTTGAGGAATGGAAGCTGTGATGCATGTACAAGGGTGGAGAGTGTGAGGTGGCAGGGTGGGCTTTTTGGGTGGAATTGCTTATAGATCAAAGGAAGACTTCTGGAAAAAGGGGAGATGTGACAAATACACCAAGGGAGGACAGATGATGACATGTGATTTTGTGCTGAAATGGGGGTGTCAGACATTTGAAGGGGTCTTGAAGAGTGGTTGACGTGATGGCAGGGGTGACAGGTGTGTTGAGGAAAGTACAGATGTGACGGATGTGAGAATGTGCCAAAATGGGACAGACATGAGGATGCATTGAAGTGGAGAGATGGGTGTTGAAAGGGATGTCAAAGGGTGGCAGATGGGACTGACATGATGATGCACTGATATGGAGGCAGACAATGACAGAGATAAGACGATGTGTGGCTGAGAAGACTGATGCAATGCTGGCACCGATATGGAGTGAGAAAAAGACTCTTAATCTTAGGTGCAAGGTTCAATATACAGTGGCTCAAAAAATTGTTCCAATGTTTTGTTGTTTTGGAAAGATTGATTCACAATACAAATACCAGAGATCAGACAATTCTCAAGAAATTACCCAATGTAGTATAGCATCTTAGCTTGAACTTGACACTTGGCTTATGAAATTTGAATCCAGATTGGTGGAATAATAAATAAAACAAAATAATCACTCATCAGAACAATTTTTTGACCCTCTATTATTTTGACAGAAAAGCTACTATTTCAGTAAAATATAAGTCTAAACCACTTGTGAGAATATTAAATATATCATGTGACTTTGTGTACATCTGTTTGACGTGTTGACAGTTGGTTCAACCACTCCTGAGTCTTTACCACCTCCATGAAAGCTATTTCTGCTACTCAGCACTTTACTATTATCTTTATTCTTCAAGAGGGGTATTCCTACACTCAAATCCAGACTAAAACTGATTTAGGAAGGGGTACAATCAGCAGGATCAAGGCTGAAGTGCTTGCAGATAAAGTAAACAACCTAGCTGGCCATCCTGCTGAGCTTACTACTTATAATAAACAGTCAATTGTCCATTAAATTAGCTCTGGAAATCTTGACAATGCTGTTCAAGCTACCCAATTCATTAATTCTCTCAACTCCAACTCTGTCACTTCCCAAACTGTCAGGAATGTACTCAAGAAAAATGGTCTTTACTCTGCAATAAAGAAGAAAGTATCCATGTTGAAGAAGACTCCATCATCAGAAATGACTTGAGTTTGCTCAGTACCATGAAAGCTGGACTGTGGAGGACTTCAAAATGCTGTTGTAGACAGATGAGACTAAGATTAACTGAATTGGATCTGATGGAAAGGTATATGGTTGGAAAGAATGGGGGGAACCAATATCTAACTGAACAACAACACCAACTGTCAAATATGGAGGAGGAAATAATCTCATGGTATGGGGTGAAATGGGGTGAAATGGTGTGGGAAGGTTTGTGGAGGTTCAGGGAATAATGGATGCTGGTCAGTATGTGGAGATTTTGGAGGATGGAGTGGTAGAAAGCTTTGGAATGCTAAAAATGGAGGGGGGAAAACATTGCTTTCAACAGGACAATGATCCAAAACATATGTACTTCTAGGAAGGCGAAACAGTGGCTTTAAGACAATGTCATTCAAGTACTATCCTGGCCTGTCTAGTCTCCTGATCTAAATCCCATTGAATACCTTTGAGAACACCTCAAGCATCACCTGCAACAATGTAGCTTTTATGGTGGTAGGAAAGGCTAAGGAGTGATTGAACCAACTGTCAACATGTCAAACAGATGTAAACAAAGTCACATGACATGTTTATTATTCCTACATACAAGTGGTTTAGACTTCTGTTTTTACTGAAATAGTAGCTCTTCTGTCAAAATAATAGAGGGTCAAAAAATTGTTCTGATGAGTGATTATTTTTATTTATTTATTATTCCACCAATTTGGATTAAAATTTCATACGCCAAGAGTCAAGTTCAAGCTAAGATGCTATACTACATTGGGTAATTTCTTGAGAATTGTCTGATCTCTGGTATTTGTATTGTGAATCAATCTTTCCAAAGCAACAAAACATTGGAACAGTTTTTTGAGCCACTGTACTGTAAAGTGGGTGTCAAGTTCTGGAACACAAAGGATAAGTTCCAAGGAAGTCCTGCAGAGGTTTCCAGTAATTTATTCTGAACACACTTTCTTCCAGGAAATGCCCCATGGAGTCCCCAGGTAATAAGTCTGGGGAGTTTCCAAAGATATTAGTACAAGGCAGTGTATGAGAATAATTACCAGAAGTTACTGCTGAGATGGACTTGGCTTCAGCTTATGTGCTGTGCCCTCGTACACTCATTTGGGTGTCCTGTTAAGAGTCATGCATGGAGCTTATTGGAGGGTTTCCGGAGAAACCCACGGGAAAGCCGGTAGGACTTGGCTTCAGCTTATAGGCTGTGCCCTCAGTTTGTGGGTCAAGAGGTTGGAGGGTCGAGATAAATAAGTCGGAGGTTGAGTGATAGATGGGTTGGAGCCCGTGGGCTCCAATGAGTAAGAGTGGTGGGTTTTAAAGAGGAGAATAGAGGGGAAAATATACTAAGATTACTGGGGAGAATCTAAGCTGATTTTCTGACTGGATTGTATGTACAACATCTGCCAGACTCTATAGACTGTGGAATGAATAACATACCAAATCCAGTAATAATGAAAACTAAACTAGCAAACATAAAATGAGATAAATAAACACCAAACTTGGTGTTAGGAATGGGATGGAACGGAGCAGAGTCTGAATCATGACAGGTCATAAAACCATAACAGGAACTGGGTGAGAGCAGAGTCCAAATCGTGACAGGTTATTTGACCATAATGGGAATGGGGCTCAGTTAGAGAGCTGTCAGGTTTTCCAAGTGGGGTCCAGTGACTGGTGCATGGGACAGGGTTGGAGATAGACAGGGGCAGAGTCCAGCGGGTATTCCGGTGACTGATACATGAAGTAATGAAGGTTGAGCATGGACAGGTCTGACATACGGAGTCTGGCAGGTTTTCTGGTAAACTGATAATTGGTGCATGTAGGGTGTGGGTGCATATAAGTAGTTAGTGCCTGGAGTCTGGTGGGATTTCCAGTTGTAACATGTCCATATTTTGAGCTGACAGAATGCATACAGGAAGATGTAGATTCCGGAGTTCCCATGGGAGTTCCAGGAATTGAGTGTGCAGACAGACAAGACAAGAGGAGTCAAGACTGGATCAGGATGTATTCAGGGTGTAACTAGTTCAAGGGTGTAACTTGTTTGAGGGTGCAACTTGTTTGAGGGTGTAACTTGTTTGAGGGTGTAACTTGTTTGAGGGTGTAACTTGTTTGAGGGTGTAACTTGTTTGAGATTCAAACTGGATTCTAAGTACATGAATATAGGAGACTTATATAGTCTGTGAAATGTAATAATACCAAATCTGGTATTAATGAGGGGCAGAACTATTAAACATAAAATGAAACAAGTAAATACCAAACTAGGTATTAGGGGAGTGGGGTCCAAAACATGACAGGTCATTAGACCATAATGGGAGTGGGGTCCTATGCTCTGTTAGAGAGGTTCTGGGAGTCCAGTCAGAGTCTGGTGACAGGCACAGAGAGTTGGGTATAAACAGGTTGATTTGCAGGTCTGGCAGAGTCCAAGGACTGGTGCATGAGACACAGATAAATCATGACAGGTCATGGGACTATAACGGGAACAGGGTTCTATGCTCTGTTAGAGGGGTTCCAGGAGTCTGGTTGGAGTCCGGTGACTGGTCCATGAGATACAGAGTGTTGGGCATATATAGGGTGGAGTCCGGATTCTGGTGGGTTTTCTGGGTCATAACAGAAGGTGCCTAGTCAGGGGGCAGACTGACAGAATGGGATGTGAGTCAAAGGGTACTTGAGGGATGAGGGTCAGGTTCCAGTGGATTCCGGATCTTGATAGTGGTCTGGAAGATGGTTAAGAACCTAATATAATATCTGAAGGATACTCCATAGAGTTTCCGGGAACAGGTCTTGACAGTGGGGCTCCACTATATAAGGTACTTTGTACTGTACAGTGGGGACAGAACTGTTCCAATGATTTTTTATATGTCCAAGAATGTTGAATAACTCAATGAGTACTTGACCAATTGACCTGAAATTTTTAATTTAGGTAGTCATATATGTTGGCTATATACCCTAAGAATTCTATGCATAAGCATTATTTGTCATCAAACTATAAATCAAATACTAATGCAATCTCATTGGAACAGTTTTGTCCCTGTCACATGATTAGCACATAACCTTATTGATTATCCACAAATACATGCAAATAAAATCATGTGACCTGTCCAAATTGTGTATATATACAACTTGTTCACTTCTCCAAATGATAGCATCCCAACAACCCATCAGTTTACATCATGAGAGCTCTCACTCCTGCTCAACTTGATCATGTTCTTACTCTACTTGACAAGGGCAAGTCTGCACATGAAGTAGCTGCTACCACTGGTCATTCTGTCTCTACTATATCCATAATTCACTCTAAACATTCCCTCCATGCAAACCTTCCCCCTCTGATACCCATTACATCATCCAACAAATCACTTCCCAGAAGATTGACCATGCCACTCAGGCCTCTAAAGTCCTACAAGATATGAATGGAGTCTATCTCTGCAAGAACAATTCATAGGGAACTCAAGAAAGCTGGAATGAGGGCTGTGGTGAAGAGGAAAAGGCCTAAACTCACAAAAAGGCATAGAAGGGAGAGGCTGGACTTTGCATTGGCACACAAGAACTGGTCTCTGGAGGACTAGAAGAGGGTTGTTTGGTCAGATGAGACTAAAATCAATCATTTGGGGTCAGATGGGAGGAAGTGGGTGTGGAAAAAAGCAGGAGAAGGGCTCAGTGATAGGCTGGTTGAGGGCACAGTCAAGTTTGAAGGGAGGAATCTGATGTTGTGGGGTTGTATGTTTTGGGAAGGACCAGGATATGCCACCAAGATTGATGGGAGGATAGATGCTGACCTTTATGTTAGAATTTTGGAGGATGAACTTCAAGAATCTCTCTAGCATTACAAGAAGAAGACTGGGGATATTGTCTTTCAGCAAGACAATGATCCCAAACACAAGAGCAAGAAGGCCACCATTGGCTTAATGGCAGTGATTTTGATGTCATGATATGGCCCCCTCAATCTGCTGATCTTAATCCAACTGAACACCTTTGGCATTACCTCAAGAAGAGGCTATAGAGTATGACGTGGAGCCTAGGAGTATTCAGGAGTTATGGGAAAGGGTCCAGACAGAATGGGACAAGATTCCTGTTTCTATTTGTCAGAATTTGATAGAGAGTATGCCTAGAAGGATTGCAGCTGTTTTGGATGCCAAGGGGGGTTACACCAAGTACTAGATTATATGATTTGTATTGGATTATATACCAGGGACAAAACTGTTCCCATGAGATTGCATTAGTATTTGATTTATAGTTTGATGAAAAATAATGCTTAAGTCATATAATTGTTAGGGGATATAGCCAACATATATGCCTACCTAAATAAAAAATCTCAGGTCAATTGGCCAAGTACTCATTGAGTTATTCAACATTCCTTGATATATAAGAAATCATTGGAACAGTTTTGTCCCCCACTGTAAGTACAAAGTATCTTAATGGGGAAAGAAGTGTACAAAACTGGATCTATTTTTGAGAACTCAAGAGACTTTATATACATTTAAAAAAAAAAAAAAAAAACCATGAGTGGCACAATTTATAAAAATGGTATGATCTACACAAGTGGTACAATCTACATGAATGTATGATAATAAACACATGACATCACAGGTATTGATGACAAGATTGCAGTGTAGAGAGTCCCACTCCCTTACAGCATTACATTGGATGGCAGAGCATCTTCATTAATTCCTCTAATAACAACCCTCTTTTTGGAGGTTGTTATCTGTCTGGAAAGATCAGATTACCTATACTTGAAGATGTCCCTCAACTATTAGTCATCTACTAGAGAATCCTGAGGATGCAGATTCTAAAGAGTTTCATAAAAATATCTGGGCATATAATTCTGCTTTAGCATTTACTTCCATAGGTGCTACAATGGACAGGTCATTGCTTAATGGAGAATGTGGTCCTTATGTCTTTGAGCTCCATGGGGAACTTAGACATAATCATGGTGCTCTGATTCCTAATGAGGGTCAGACACCTTCCTATGCTCAGCTCCACTTTTATGAAGCAGATGTTGCATTAGAATATAGGTATGCACATAACCAGGACAAAAGAATCAATGCTACAACCCTTTCTGGATTACAGGATATGATGCTAGAATTTAATCCTTTTGTTCACATCTATAAACAAGCCATGACATGTCTGAGAGACCAACCAATCACTCCTCAGCTTCAGGTCAGGCTGACATATAAGGCTCATAGAGATCCAAGGCAATACAACATTCCAACAGGGGATGAATTGGCAGTCATTCTCCCAAGGGGTGGTACTTCTACTGATAGAAGGGACATTGTGCTTAATTATCAGGGTGGAGGATTTAGAATAATCTTTGAAACTAATCCTTTATATGCCCCAATCCATTATGTGTTATTCTTTCCAAGAGGAGAGTGAGGCTGGAGCTGGGATATTCCCTATGCAAATGAACCACTCTCTGCTGAGATAGTCCCAGCCCCAGCAGCCATTGAGGAGATTGCTCCAGAGCCAGAAGTCCTTGGACTAGCTCCTGAGGAGATAGTACCTGACTCACCAGAGGTAATGATTCCTCAACCTGAAGTGGTTCCCCAAGTTGTACCTCTCCCACCTGAGCAAATAGATATTCCAGTTGATGATGCTATACCACCTCCTGAGCCAGCTATGGAGCAGGATGAAGGGAATTACTGAAGAACTTGAACCTGAACAAGTGACAGAGGATAGGCAGAAGATAAAGCAGACAAAAGTCTCCCAGATAAATTATTATGCTTATTGACTCTTTCAAAGAATTGGTGAAGTAACTACAATTCTGAGGGGTGGAAAACTGCTTCAGCAATACATTGTAGATGCATGGGCAGTAGCAGAGTAAAACTGGCTATCATGGATAAGACACAATCAAGGCACTTTACAAGCTGAAATGTACCATCAGGTAGTTGATGCCTTCACATACAGGATAATAACCAGCAACCTGAGCCAAATGAAATTGGAAGTAAATTTATACACCTGCAACCTTTCAAGGTAGCAGTTGGGATATGATGGAAAATTTGCAAAATTCATTGGCTATATCATGCAAATATGGCAATGCAAGCATGTTTATTACTATGACAGCCAACCCCAAATGGAGGGAAATAACTGAAGGACTTCTTCCAGGCTAAACTGCAGCTGATTGCCCAGATATAGTTTCATGTGTTTTTGCATTGAAAAAGGCACACTTGCTTCACCTCATTATGAAGAAACATTTCCTTGGAAAAACAGTTGCCTGTGTCTATAACATTGAATTTAAGAAGCATGGACTCCCTCATATGCATATGGTTTGAAGAGGGGGAAAAGCTTCAGACTCCTGTGGAAGTTTATTCTATTATATCTACAGAGTTTCCAGATCAAGATGAGCAACCAAAGCTTTACAAGTTGGTATCTGAGCTCATGACTCATGTATGTGGTGAAAAATGTATCAAAGATAACAAATGCACAAAGCATTTTCCCAAGTCCTTTCATGAATCTACAAGTATAAATACAGATGGCTATTCAAAGTACTGCCATAGAAATGATGGCAGACAATATAAAATCAGAGGTCATGAGCTAGACAATTGAAACATTGTCCCTTACTGTGGTGCCCTTCTTCTCATTCTGGAATGTGTCACGAATCAATTATTCTTCGATAAAGTCGAATAATATTCTATTAACCGAACTCGAAAGCCTCGTTCGATGAAGTATATATTCGCCCTGTCGATGAAGTAAGAGGCTATTACCAGTCACGAGAACTCACAGAAGTATTTGTCGAAGAAGTTACGACAAGATAGATTACTAATATCACTAATATACAGATATTTCGACTGACTTCCCTTGCTCCTTTCATAGCCCTTTTATGCTTTTCGTCGTATCGTTATGACTATGTTATGAACTAATTATGAAATCATATATGACGTTGAAATGAGACATGTCGAAAGAGATTCGATGGTGTCGAATAATGTTTGGTTTTGTCGAGTTGAATTCGATAGGTCAAAGAGTTGTCGAAAGTTACCTTTGAATGTTTGTGACAATATGTGACATGTGACGGTTGTGACAGAATGTCATATCAATGTTGAGATGACTTTTAATGTTTGCTCCATTAAATATATTCACACATATATATACAAATGACATGATTGTACAACAATGGAGTTTGGAAAGAACAAGGATGAAATTTAACAATATATTGATGCCCATTATGTCAGTGCACATGAATCATTTTGGAGACTTTTGGAAAATGAGATACATACTCAAATTCCTGCTGTTATACCCCTCCCTTTGCATTTAGAGAATCAACAGTCAGTTATCTTTGATGGCATGGAGGGTTCAGAAGAGGCTTTGGATGCTGCCTATTGTTCCAAGATGTCACAACCATCACATGTCACATATTGTCACAAACATTCAAAGGTAACTTTCAACAACTCTTTGACCTATCGAATTCAACTCGACAAAACCAAACATTATTCGACACCATCGAATCTCTTTCGACATGTCTCATTTCAACGTCATATATGATTTCATAATTAGTTCATAACATAGTCATAACGATACGACGAAAAGCATAAAAGGGCTATGAAAGGAGCAAGGGAAGTCAGTCGAAATATCTGTATATTAGTGATATTAGTAATCTATCTTGTCGTAACTTCTTCGACAAATACTTCTGGGAGTTCTCGCGACTGGTAATAGCCTCTTACTTCATCGACAGGGCAAATATATACTTCGTTGAACGAGGCTTTCGAGTTCGGTTAATAGAATATTATTCGACTTTATTGAAGTATAATCGATTTGTGACAGTATATTTTGACTATCAACTGTTGATGAAGCCCAGGACACAATCTGAGACTACCAAAGCATCAAGTTCCACAGCACTCCAATCCGTGGCTCCCACTCCTTCACTGAGAGTTATTCAGCCATCGCGAATTCCAGTTTCTCCTTTAACCAAAACTAGAAGAACTGCGATGTCTTCAACCAGAGAACCCGAGGAAATTCAAGAAGAACTGATTTTGCCAATTCGAGAAGAATCTGAATCTCTTTTGACGCCTTTGCCTGAATCTCTGCCTCATGAGGCAGTTGTGTCTGATGATGAAACAATGTTACGACAATTTGGAGATGCACTCGGAAAAGTATTGAAGGACCAGATGTCTTCAAAGGAGCCCGAAATCACAGTGAATAAGCCCGAAGAGTTTACTGGAGAAGAACCTTCAATGTTGAAGAATTTTATCACTCAATGCGAAATGGTCTTTCGATCTCGACCAAAATTGTTCGAATCCAATCAATCGAAAATTACAATGGTAACTTCATATTTCTGGAAAATGGCTCAAGAGTGGTGGCAACCTTTTCTATTAAATCCCCCAATTCCTCCGCCATCTTTCCTTGTGGATTATCTCGATTTTCTAGATGAATTATATGCTCAGTTTGGAGAAATCAATGCAGAAGGAGAAGCCAAAGAAAAACTTAATAATCTTCGAATGAAAGCTCATCATCATGTTGTGAAGTATTTGATTCAATTTACGAGTCTCGCTGCTCAAACTTGATATGACGAATTTGCTTTATGATGACGATTCTATAAAGGACTCCCGAATCGAATTAAGGACGAAATAGTGAAGCTTCAAGTTCAGCCCGAAAGTTTTGCTGAACTGCGAACGGCTGCCCTTTGACTCGATTCTTACTATTGGATGCGAGAGAATGAACAACAACACGAAACAGAATCAAGTTCGACTCTGAAAAGATTTGAAAGAAGACAATCGACGACGCCTATGATTTATCCTTCGACATCACAAACACCCTTGACTTCAAAACCGACAACTTCAACTTCAAGAACATTTAGGCCTTCGACTCAAGTGAAACTATCTTCGACAATTTTAGGACCTGATGGACGATTACTTCCTGCCGAACGAGACAGAAGATTTAAGGAAGGGTTATGTATATTATGTGGGGAGAAAGGTCATTCGGCGAGGGATTGTCTGAAAAGAAAAACTCGTCAAATTGCAAAAGGACGAATCATTGAAGTCCAAGATTCGACAACCCAATCCGACCAGTCGAATCAAGCATCAAATGTTAAATCGGAAAATTGAAAAGGGATACTCTTCAGGCGTGTGAAGAGTATCGAAAAAGACTCGATCATGCCGAAAAAGATTCCTGTGTAATATTACGAGTGGTAACAATTTCTGATTCTTTAATTATTGAACTTAAATCGAAAAAAATTCCGAAAATGAAAGCATTAATTGATTCAGGATCTGTCATCTTTTTATGGACAAAATGTTTGCACGACAAAATAATCTATCTTTCGACCAATTGAAAAATTCATTGTCATTAAAATTAATTGACGGATCGACTCCGACCATTGGGACAAATCACGTATACAACTACATTACAAGTTTACTTTCCATCTTGGCAAATTCAAGAATTACAATTCTTTCTAACCAATCTCGACTTGTCTTGTCAAGTGGTATTAGGACTCAACTGGCTGAAGCAATACAATCCTGTGATTGACTGGCGATCTGGCCGTATATCATTCGAACCTACTTCGACACCTTCGACAAATCCGAATCCGATTCAACCGTCAATCAAAACGTTATCGGAAGAGAAGCATGCTTCGACCTCGGCAAGTCATTCATCAACATCTGAGAAAATCCGTGAAGAATCAAAATCTGAGACTGTCAATCCGAATATCAACATAGTCAATCAGAAGACTTTCTTACAAGCTGCGAAAGCAAAAGACTCTCAAACTTTTGTGGTCTTTATTCGTGACGAATCTTTCAAGGCTTGTAAGGCCTCTGGTGCAAAAACTACGACTTCGACTTCATTCAACATACCGAATGTTCCGACCGAATATTCCAACTTCTCGGATGTTTTTGACAAAAAAGAAGCTGAAGCTTTACCTCAACACCGAAGTTATGATCACGCTATCCAATTAGAAGAAGGAACTATTCCACCTATGGGTCCGATCTATTCGTTATCTGAGACAGAACTTCAAGTGCTACGAGAATATCTCCAAGAGAACCTTTCGAAGAAGTTTATTCAATCGTCGCAATCTCCCACTGGTGCACCGATTTTATTTGTTAAGAAGAAAGATGGAAGCCTATGACTTTGTGTCGACTATCGAGGACTTAATAAAATTACATGGAAAAACCGATATCCACTTCCTTTAATTCCAGATCTTTTGGATTGACTTCAAACGGTGAAATATTTTACGAAAATCGATCTCCGAGGTGCCTATAATTTAGTTAGGATTGCTCCAGGAGATGAGTGGAAAACAGCCTTTCAGACTCGATATGGATCTTTTGAATATTTGGTTATGCCTTTTGGACTGTGCAATGCTCTGGCAACTTTTCAACAATTAATGAATGAAATATTTTCAGATTTACTTGATATTTGGGTAATTATCTATCTCGACAACATACTAATATTTTCCGACAATCTCGAAGAACATTTATGACAAGTTTGAGAAGTTCTTCAACAGCTTTGACAAAATCAATTATTTGCAAAACCCGAAAAATGTGAATTTCACAAAACCAGTGTTGAGTTCCTAGGATATGTTATTTCTCCTCAAGGCATATATATGGACGAAGAAAAAATCAAAATTATTCAAGACTGGCCCGAACCACAAAAAGTCTGCGACATTCAATCATTTTTAGGATTCGCGAATTTCTATCGAAGATTTATTCCAAATTATTCTGAAATCGTTTTACCGTTGACTTGACTTACTCAAAAAAAGGTTCAATGGCATTTCGACGAAAAATGTTGACATGCATTTAACTATTTGAAAAAAGAATTTACTACAGCTCTGATTTTAATTCATTGGAATCCAGACTACAAACCCATACTCGAGACTGACACTTCTGATCATGCTATAGCTTCAATATTTTCTATGCAGACTTCCGATAATGAAATTCATCCAGTCGCTTATCATTCAAGAACTCTTGTGACCTCCGAAATCAACTACGACACTTATGGCAAAGAATTATTGGCAATATTTGAATCTTTCAAAATTTGGCGACATTATTTCGAAGGAACAAAAGAACCAATTGAAGTTTTAACGGATCACAAGAATCTCGAATATTTTGCGACAACTCGAATTTTGTCTCGACGACAAGCTCGATGGGCAGAATATTTATTGACCTTTAATCTGATTATTTGATTTCGACTGGGAAAACTAAATTTGAAAACAGATGTTCTTTCAAGAAGAAATGTCGTTTATCCGAATGTACCCGACTACTCAAAAAAGAATCCGACTAATCTTCGACCGGTATTTACAAATAAGCAAATTCAAGCTTCCTTACGTGCAACATATTATCTTCCAATAGCAAGAAAAGCTACTCTTATTATGGATATGGATCAACTATTGAAAGATATATTCAAAGCTCAAAAAGAAGATCAATTTACTCTCGACAAGATTCGACAGATTTCCGACAGTACCGAAGAAGATTGGCAAAAGAACGAACAAGACTTTTTATGTTTCCGAAACAAAATTTACATTCCCGATTATCAAATTCTCTGACTTGGAGTTCTTCAATCACGACACGATCATATTACTGCAGGCCATTTCGGTCAAATGAAAATGTATCAAACAATATATCGAGATTTCTTTTGGCCATGACTCCGACAAGATATTCAAAATTTTATTCGATCATGCGTAATGTGTACAAAATCAAAAACTCCACGACATCGACCCATTGGACTACTTAAGCAACATCCAATCCCTCTTCGACCATGGCATTTGATCTCGATGGACTTTATCGAACAATTACCGACTTCGAATGGTTACGACTCAATACTCGTAATCGTCGATCGACTTTCGAAACAAGCAATATTCATTCCAACTTATACTACGATCAACGCTCCCAAACTCGCTCAACTTTTCGTATTACATGTCTTTTCAAAACATGGAGTCCCCAGTCATGTAACTTCCGATCGAGGATCTGAATTTGTATCACATTTCTTTCGATCTCTCGGAACAGCACTCGATATGAAATTACATTTCACTTCGGTCGGGGTATCACCCTGAAGGCAATGGACAAACCGAACGAGTCAATCAAACCCTTGAACAATATTTACGAATATATTCCAATTATCAACAAGACAATTGGGCCAAATTACTTCCTTTAGCTGAATTCGCTTACAACAATGCACCTCCGAAACAACTGGTGAAACGCCATTTTTTGCTAATAAAGGTTATCATCCATTGTTAGAAATTCACCCTGAAAAAGATCTAGCTTCCGCTCTAGCTCGCGATTATACAACAGATCTCGAAGCTCTACATAAACATCTCAAATCAAATATCCAGAAAGCACAAATATGTTATCAAAAATATTCCGACATACATCGAAAAGAATCTTTCGACTTTCCGATCCATTCTCAAGTCTTCATATGATCCGACTTCATTCGAACAACTCAACCATCGAAAAAATTATCGGAAAAATTATTAGGCCCATTCAAAATCATTGCTCGACCAGGATCTCATTCATATACATTAAAACTCCCCAATCATCTCAAAGGAATTCATCCCGTCTTTCACGTTGTATGTCATACCAAATCCAGTAATAATGAAATCCAAACTAGTAAACATGAAATGAGATAAGCAAACACCAAATTTGGTGTTAGGAATGGGAGGAGCGGAGTGGAGTCTGAATTGTGACAGGTCATTAGACCATAACAGGAACAGGGTGGGAGCAGAGTCCGAAACATGACAGGTCATTTGACCATAATGGGAACAGGGTTCAGTTAGAGAGCTGTCGGGTTTTCCAAGAGGAATCCAGTGACTGGTGTGTGGGATGGGGTTGGAGATAGACAGGTGCGGGTCCTGGTGGGTATTCCGGTGACTGATACATGAAGTAATGAAGGTCAAGCACAGACAGGTCTGTCATCCAGAGTCCAGCAGGTATTCTGGTAAACCGATAACTGGTGTGTGTAGGGTGCAGGTGCATATAGGGTAGTGCCTGGAGTCTGGCAGGTATTCCAGTTGTTAACATGAGGGTGCAGCACATAAGCTGAAGCCAAGTCCTTCTGTTTGCTCCCCATCAGTCTACCGACATCAGTCAGTTTTCTGTTCTCCAATTCTAAAAATACAATAGGCCTCAATGGTAGAGCAGCCAATTCACTTCACTATGTTGAGTTTCCAGAATTTTTCACATGGAATTCAAAAAACAGAAAATGGTATACAAGGAAAAGGGGATTTGCCATTGGATGTATTCAGTTTGCAGGACCCTCAAGTCACGCAAGGTTCTTCCTATGTACTTTACTCACAGTTGTCAAGGGGGCAACTTCTTTTGAAGATCTCAGGACCTATGAAGGACAGGTCTATCCTTTCTTCCAAGCAGCCTGTATGGCACATGGTTTACTTGAAGATGATAAAGAATAGAAGTTGTGTCTTCAAGAGACAAAGGCTATGCAGACTGGATCTCAATTAAGGAGACTGTTTGTCACTATTGTCAGCCAATGCTTTCCTTCTGATCCAGCTGCACTCTGGAATGAATTCAAAGCAGATATTTGTGATGACTTGAAATACTTTCTTTAGACATATCTTCATCAGCCAGACCCATCTGATGAGACAGTCCATGACTTTGGCCTCCTTAAGCTTGATGAAATTATTTGTACAAGTGGGAAACCACTCTCAGAGTAACTGTAAGGGGACAAGTCATGCACACTTTATTTTCCCCAGATTAGTACCCCCCAGACTATGCCTTATTGTCTATTCCATTTTATTACCTCCCCATAACAGGACATCTTATTCTTTATAGGGTACATTGAACTGATGTAAAAGGGCGCTTAAGGCGTGGGAAAATACACTGCGTGCTGTATAGCTGACGTGTCACACCTGGTAGAGTTTCCTTAGACTTTTCTCTTTGGATTTCCTCTACTAGGTGAGTAGATAGTTATCTTGTATTTAGTCATTTATATATACCTTTGGATTTCCTCTACTAGTGTGATATCCACTCTTAGAGTTGCCCTTACAGTAACCTCATATGCCTCAATTTACAGAGCCATGGGAAGAGAGAATGGGAGATTAATTCATCAATGAACAGAGGGCATATGACCAACCAACTGAGCAAATGAAAGCAGATATAAATATTGAAAAGTTAAATGAGGGCCAGAAGGTTACATACAATCAAATTATAGATGCTGTCATTGCAAGGCATGAAACTGGAGTAGATGGAAAGCTTTTCTTTTTGAATGGACCTGGGGGTACTGGAAAATCATTTGTTTGGAATAATTTGGCACATGCCTACAGAAGCAAAGGACTCATTGTACTCTGTGTTGCCTCCTTGGCATTGCTTCACTTATTCTGAGTGGTGGGTGCACATCTCACAGCATGTTCCAAATTCCCCTTGAAGTTGATGAGAAATCCATCTGTACAATGAAGAAAGGCTCAGATAAGGCCAATCTAATGAAAGAGGTCAGCCTCACTATTTGGGATGAAATTCCAATGCAGAATCACTTTGACTTTGAGGCAGTAGATCAGAGCCATAGAGATATCCTTAACAAGGATACTCCTTTTGGAGGCATTACATTAGCATGGGGTAGTGACTTTCAACAGACATTGCTTGTCATTCCTAAAGGTTCAAAAGAAGATATTATCAGTGTATGTATCTCACAGTCTCACCTTGGGAACTATGTCAAGATTCTGTTTTTGACTGAGAATATGCATGTAGATCCTACTGATCAAGAGAGTGCTGTTTTTGCTCTGTGACTTTTGGATATTGGACATGGAAAGGACATGCCCTGGATCATATGTTAAAGTCCCTGAACACATGCTGTAATCCTGGTGGTCTTACAACAGAAACATATGTCACACCAACACTGACCGCTCCCCTATTGTCTCCCCGATCATCCCTCTTCTGGTTGCCACACCATCCTGCCCACCTATTGTTGCCGGAATTGGTCCCCTTTTTTCGTCTCACTGCCCTGATCGCAATTATTAATTTCCCGTCTCTGCGATCACTTCCCCTTTGAACAACATTTTCCTTGTGCCTTGGTGCCTTTGTTCTCCGATTGCTCCACTGGAAGAAGTCCTTTAAGAGAGAATCTTTTAGTAGCTACTCTCATAAAAAAAAGAACTCACCTATCACTTACTGTCTTACTGTATATCATTATGATTCACAATCAGATAACATTGTCCTGTCTGTTGCTGAGTGAGGCTGATACCTACAGCCTTACACATGCTATGTGGACCAACAGTGGATAATTTAGTCTCAACTATTTATCCAAACATACATGATCCTGAGATTCTTACTGATGAGTTTTTCTTGGAGCAGGCCCTTCTCTCTCCTTGAAATTCAGATGTAGATCAAATCAATGACATGCTCTTTGAAAAACTTCCAGGGATTGGGAAAACCTACCACAGTGCAGACAGTGTCAAAGATGGAGCCAATGAGACATTACATCCTCCTGAGTACTTAAACTCAATCAACTTTGGAGGATTGTCACCAATTAAATTGCATTTGAAACCTGGAGTGCCATTGATGTTCTTTGAAACTTGGATACAGGACAAGGACTCTGTAATGGAACAAGACTGTGGTTAATATAAATGACTTGCAGAGTACTTCAAGTAAAGATCGATACAGGACCTTCAGCAGGAGAGCTGGCATTCATCCCTCAAATAACAATTATTCCAACTACAAAACAAGTACCATGTGAACTGCATCATTGGCAGTTTCCAGTCAGGCTAGCATTTTCTATGACTATCAATAGGTCACAGGGTCAATCTTTAAAATTAGTTGGATTGGAACTGCATAGTCCTGTGTTCTCACATGGACAGTTTTATGTTGGTGTTTCAAGAGGGACAAATTAGGGAAGAGTGATTTGTAAGCCTGGTGGCTTACAACACACTGATTACATTATCACAGACGCACATAGTATCACTTTTAGATAATTGTTTTACTTACCATCATCATTGTATATCATACTCACCATTCTTGAGGAATACAGTTTGATCCTATCAACATCTGGCTGATGCCAATGTAAGGCTGCATTAGACAGCAGCCTTTCAGCGATCACTGTAATCACTAATAAGGACAGGAACTGGATCTTATCCATCCATTGGTCTGTCTGGAGAAGATATTATGTGGTCTCAAAGAATATCTGGCTAGCATGGCATGCAAAGTGGACTTGTGAGTGTACCTTGGTCTAATATTTCTAACAAAAAAATGTGACATCCCATGTGGATGTTGGTCTGCAATGTACAGTATATGAGCTTTCATAGCTGCATGCTACATATCATTGTTTCCTTTAACAGTCCTTTAAGGCAAATTTCAAGTTATTCAATAATATCTCAAAAATATGTTTATATTTTGCAAGAGAAATAATATTCACAGGAACAGATTCTGATATACATTGTCAAACATGTAGTAGATCATCTTGGGGCTCAATGCCTCCCCCATACTATTTGGACATTCTTCAGCTATTCAAATATATGGGGAAGGACTTGCAGCTAGCAAGCACTTGTCAACCCTCTGCTCATGGGCAGCACCACATATATGCTATCTAGCCCTCTTATGACAGAAAGTGCCCACTAGGAATTGTTGGTATGTATTGATGTTTATGTTGCAAGCTGTTGAGGATGCTCACCATTTTGGCTAGGTTTTTTTGAGTTATACTATATTATGAGGTGGATATTTGATTTATTTAATTAGGTAGCTTAGTCATCACTTGTATTCTAACAAGTTTGTTGCCCTTCACCCACACCAACACCCACCATATATTTTCAAGAGGAATTTTGGTACTGTCTCAACCCTCATTAACAGTGGGAAGAAAGTCACATTTCAGGATGAAATATTAACAATAGACTCTCTCCAATCCCTAGTTTATGTCTCTCCAGCAACTGCTTTGATTCTCTGCATGCCATGTGAGGTTGCGAAATGAAGGGAGCAGTAGGTATCCCAAAGGTGGTTATTTCTATCAAGGTAAGGACTCACCCATGGCCCTTCTGGGCCTGGCCTTTTTGGCATCTCTGGTCTTTTGGCTTCCCACTCTCTCACTTAAACTCAGATTCCATGGTTTCTTCCGAACTTTCCGGAACCTTTGGAACTTTTGGATTCTTCGGACTTCCGAACTTTCCAGAATTTCCAGACCCTTTAGATCCTACCTGTTTGTTGAGTGATTGTTTGCTGAGATCAGTTAATCCAGCCTTTCAGGCACTTTTGGCCTTCAGGCAACCCTCAGCCCTTTTCTCAGGCACCCCTGGCCTCTTTTGGCACTCTTGGCCTTTCAGCAACCCTCGGCCCTTTTGGGCACCTCAAGCCTTTTGGCATATTCGGCCCTTTAGGCATTTATGGCTGTTTTCGGCATGTTCAACACTTTCACTTAACTTCAGATTCCTCAGATTTCTGGACCTTCTGGAATCCTCGGACCTTTCCGTTCCCAATTATCTGTTGAGTGTTTGCTTGCCAAAAATCAGTTTAATCCAGCCTTTCAGGCAAACTTTGGCCCTCAGGAAATCCTAGCCTTTTGGTTCCCTGGCCTTTCTTCGGCCTTTTCAGCCCTTTTGTCTGACTTCAAATTCTATGAATTTTCAGACCTTTCCGGAATCCTCGGACTTTCCAAAACCTTTGGATTTTCAGAATTTCTTGGACTTTCCGAAATCCTCAAATTTTCGGGAACCCTCAGACTTTCTGGAACCCTCAGACTCTCCGAATTTTAACTCTTTGTTGAGTTTTCCTTCTTGCCATGATTGTTTTTATCTCGGCTTTTTAGCATATATGGCCTTTTGCACCATTCCAACCATTTTAGCATACTTGGTCTTTTGGCACCAATGTTTCAACTCAATTTCAGATTTCCAGATTTTCCGACCTCTCCGAACTTTCAGAAACTTTGAATTCCAAAAATGCCGTCACCCGGCCCTTCTCTGAATAACTTTCTGCCTTCAATATGGTCATCTGCTTCCGTCCCGGCCGCCTTGGTGGAAAACCTGATGCTATGACTAGACGACAGGATGTCTATCCTAAAGAGGGGAGTGACTACACCACAGTTAATCTGCATAATTTCAAGCTTATGTTTTCATCAGAACAACTGTCCGAGTTAATCTGAGCTACTTACCTTATACATCCAGTCATGCGCAGTGTTACCCTTATGGACACCAAAAAATTACATCAAGATATATTATTGGCAATTCCATTAGACCCAGTCACCCAAGCACACCTCGATAACCCGTCCGACCCCAATCATTCCCGATGGTCACTCGACCCGCAAGGTTTTATTAAACTTGACAATTGCATATATGTTCCGGATCCCGACACTCCCTGACTTTGAGTCTTACAGCATAAACACGACCACCTGATCTTGGGACATTTCAGTATCAATTTACCATCAGACTTATCCAAAGAGAATATACATGGCCCAGTCTCTGAGATTTTGTCAAACATTATTGTAAATCATGCACCAACTGTGCACATTCCAAATCAAGATGTCACAAACCATATGGCCTACTCAAACAACTCCTAATACCAGAAAAACCCTGGAATTCAATATCAATGGATTTCATCAAACACCTACTGGCATCCAACGGCCATACCGCAATTCTCATTGTTGTGGATCAGCTTACCAAGCAAAGTATTTTCATTCCAACTTATGATACAGTAACATCCATACAGTTGGCCAAATTGTTCATCACTCATGTATTCTCCAAGCATGGCATTCCATTGCATGTCACTTCCGATTGCAGATCCGAGTTCATCTCTCACTTTTTTAGGTCACTCGGAAAAGCACTTGACATGAAACTCCATTTCACTTTCCGGCTACCACCTGGAAAAGCAACAACCAAACTGAATGCACTAATCAAACATTGGAACAGTACATCTGAGTCTATTGCAACTGTCAACAAGACAATTGGAAATCACTTCTACCGCTTGCCAAATTCGCATATAACAACACCCCAAATGCTACTACTGGCATTTCACCTTTCTTTGCAGATAAAGGCTACAACCCAAACATCGCTATCCATCCGGAATGTGATCTCACTTCAACCTGTGCTCAAAACTTTGTCACAAACCTCAACGAGCTACACTGTCCTGCGTGAATTTCATTTTTCTAAGGATCACGGATGGCGAATCACGACTGAAGTGAGCCATATCAACTGCAATGGGTTTACAATTCACATCAAGTCATGGGCCGATACCATCATTTATTCAGCGACAGCTTCGTGGATCGCGTATTCCCCGAGTATCGGGGATGTTTACAGCGGCAGTGTTAACACGATGGATGCACACACCTGGACGCAGCCCAAAGCACAGACCAGCAAGGCTGTCGAATTTCAGGGAATGACATTCACCAAGGTCCCAAATGTCTTTTTTGGTCTATATTCCCTTGACATGTCTTCCGACCGGAACTTACGCATTAAACAACATCACATCGGCCCTGGAACATTACCAACACTCCACAGACAAAAATTGGCTGCCACCCCCTGAACTCAAGATTGGTGACCGAGTATTTGTCAAAGCCGAGTTCTTCCGAATGACTAGGCCATCCAAAAAGCTTGCCAATAAGTACTTAGGACCTTTTGAAATTATAGCACAAGCAGGCACACACTCTTGGATGCTTCAGCTCCCTGAGAATATGTGTGCAGTACACCAGTATTTCATGTCTCAATGTTAGAACCCTATGTTGCTAACATGATACTGGAATGCATACAACCTCCACCTCCACCCATGGTTATTGATGGGGAACCCGAATTCGAGATATTGGAAATCCTAGATTTAAAGATGGATAATCACTGATACCTGCAAACTACTCTATTTGGTCAAGTGGACAGGTTATGAAGGTACCGATGAATAAGCATCCTGGATTCTTGCCACAGAACTCAGAAACACATCAGACATCGTCAAAGACTTCCATCAAGCATATCTGAACAAATCCGGACCCCTATAATCTACAGCATCCCGACATTTTTCCGACACCCATAGTTTGTATCCTGTCTCTTTTCCTTCACTTCCTCCTCAGCCCTCTCAGTGGCTGCCAGCAACTTGGCATTCCCTGTTGCCCCCAGGTAACACTCCGGCCCCTCATGGGCAATTTCCTATCCATTCGGACACCTTCCGGCCTTTCTGGCACCTTTCTGTCCTACTGGTTAGCGTTTATTCTCACACTGCCTTGCACCCTCTGCATTTTGGCATCTTCGGACTTTCATCACCCCTGTCCCCCTTGCCCTGTTTGTCTGCTCCCACATTTTCAGTGTGCTCGGATCCCTCGGAACTTCCAGACTCTGTTCTGGACCTTTTCGGACTTTCAGACCTTATTGGATTTTCGGACATTTTTAGATTTCTGGACCTTTTCAGAGGTTTGAACTTACATTCAAGTATCCAAATATGACCATGGCCTCATCCTGACGTTCATCTCGATCTTGACTTTCCAAATCCTCTCCAAATCCTTTCTGAATCCTTTCCAAACCTGTTCCGAACCTTTTTCGAACCTTTTCCGAACCCTTTCCAGCACCTTGCCAAATCCCATCCCCTTCCGACCTTCCTGCTTCCATCTTATTCTTCAGCACTTTTTCAGCCTCCTTGGGATTTCGGCCAAATGGGGGGATACTGTTACAACCATGTCGTAACCGTGTTGCATTCCAACGGTCCCTGAGAATACTACAGTCTATCGATGTTTCAAGTTATTGATCAAGTCATCATTTCGGCAACCTTCGGAACACCGACACTGACATATACCTTCACGGCGATCAAACCCCATTTACGCCCCTGTCAAAATATACTTGTACCATCTGGTTATGCTTTGATACATCCCTTTTCATTATGATGATCCGTTTTACTCTATGTTTCACATATGCCCATATATACTTGTAGCCCATGGACTATTCCCTTTTCTCATAATCCCACTCTTGGCTAAATCTCAGCTTCTGATCTTATCGTAACCTTCCGGTTTCTAGTCAAGTTTATTTGTCAATCGTGTTTCCGCTCTTCCCTTAGTTAGTAGTTTCTAGATGCTGACAATTCGTATATAAACCCACTGTAAATGTAGTTATTAGACAATCAGAATATTGACTTAGATACCCCTCTAATTTCCAACTCCATTATCTATTCACGACCACCACATTCCGACTCCATCCAATTTACAATTCAACCTACATTTATGACTTCAACCTCTAATCTCCGACACTCTCAGTCTCCAACACTCTCAGTCTCCAACACTCTCAGTCTCCAACACTCTCAGTCACCAACTCTCAGTCTCCAACTCTCAGTCTCCAACTCTCATCTCCGACTCCCTCAGTCTTTGACTCTCTCAGTCTCCAACTCTTGGTCTCCGACCCCTCAGCCCAACCCTCGACTTATCCTTCAGTTTCCAATTGGTAGTTTACCAAGAGGTTTACTTGACAGGACTAGTTTCTGCCCACCCAAAATTTAAGGACACCCAATGGTAACTTGTGAGGGCACAGCACATAAGCTGAAGCCAAGTCCTTCTGTTCGGTCCCCATCAGTCTACCAACATTAGTCAGTTTCTGCTCTTAACAAAAGGGAACAAAGGGAATAACAAGGGGTATACATAGAATAGAACAAAGGGAGTATGTTTCACTGTGTTTTGTTATTAATACAGTACCTTGGCTCTCATTAATTATAGGTGGCCCAGTCTGGGGTTCACCTCATTACTATTGAGCAGCATCTTAATTTTCAACCACTGAATGGGTGTTGGGAAAGGGATGGGAGGGGAGGGGAACAAATTGACCAAAAGGGTACAGTGTAGTACATAAGTGAAGTGGCAGGATGCCACTGGCAGTGACACCATAATGTACCAATTTTTGGATGCCAAAGAATTGCCAGAGTGAAAATAAGTTATGGGAGGCCCACAAATGAGATTCCTAACACAATGAGAAAGAAGAAATTAAACATGTGAGTGGAGCATGAGAACTTTAAAAAGGAATCATGAGAAATATTGGATAGAAGGGGTAATAGTGAATCATGATGAGTAAGAATGAGGTCCACGTGATGATGGAATAGTAATTATAAGAAATTGGCTGAGGTTTGTTGGATTAACTATTCATACTTATACAATCTACAAACAATAGATGATCCAGAACAAAGTAGGTGGAAACAAAAGATTGATAGGAACAATGGTTGTGAGACACAGGGAAGCATAGACAAAGGAAGAAAGCAAGGACAAATCTACTGTGTCTAAAATGAGAGAAAGTGGATGCTTCCCTAGAAGGTATACACATAAGTCTCTAATCACAACAAAGGGCAAATCCCAATGATGGCTAGTGTTATGTAGATGCCCTATCATTCAGATCCCAACAATTTGTTTTTACCCCCATAACCCTCCAGCACCCCACTATCAGCACCCCTGCCCATGGTGTCACTACCTGTGGCACCCTAACACCTGTTCTCCTGTAGATTACTCTTTTGGACATCCCATCCCATCTCTGTCCCAATGCTCTCCCATCACCAGTTCTATGTGGAAAGTTTACTTGCTGCCTCACAACCTTTAGAATACTTGTGTTTCATCACATTTAGTTTTAGTTTGTTCCTTGCTCCTTTTCCTGCTTCCCTTGACCTGTAATGACTTCTCACTTCCTTGATCAGCCTTCCAATCATCCATCATACTTTTATATAAAGACCTTATCATGTATGCTATAGTTCTCCAGTTCAAATATTGACTTAGATTACCCCCTTTCACTCCAAAGCCCCTTTTGCTTCGTATTAATTCTCTTAAAGATGTCATTGGCCAGCTGCAACTCTCCTACAACCCTTAGCATTTCTGTCTTGTTAAGATCTAAGCTAAAAAGGGGGAAGGGGGACTCTAAGTCAGGGGGCTGATGATATGGAAAGAGCTAATTGGGAGGCCAATGATAGAGACCATACTAGTTGGGAGGTCCCACTCTATAAATGTAGTGGAGCTTGGCTTCAACTTATGTGTTGCACCCTCACATGAACTGTTAGGATGCTCCAGTATTTCAAACAGAGCAGATAGTACAATAAAGGTGAAGATCAACACTTAGCTCAGTTGACTGGTGGGCTGAAATACTAAGATTGTAAGGTAAGAGTTCACAGCTTGCCAAAGAATGTCTTTGAGGATATTGGGAAGGGAGAAAAGAGACTGAGAACTAGTAGAGGGTAATCTAAGTCAATTGTTGAACTGAAGAACTGTAGCATACATGAAGAAGATTTTATACTACAACAAGATGGATGACCAGAGGGCCAATCAAGGAAGTGAAGGGTGAAACAGATCATAAGAAGTTGATAACAAGGTGGGGAGACTAAATGTAAGATGCTAAACAATACTAGAGTGGTTTGAGGTGGCAAGTGAGAAGTGTAAAGGGAGATGGTGACTGGGGAGCGAATGGGACAGAGATGGAATGGAAAGCTAGAGAGTCAACTACTATAATGAAACAAGTATTGGGGGCACCACAGGTGGTGATACCTTGGGCAGGGTTCTGACAGTGAGAGGACAAAGGGTATTGAGTTCAAAACAGGTTGCAGGGGTCCAAAAATGATGGAGATGCTAACATGTCTGGTTGATTCAGCCAAGTATTGTTCTTCAGTCTAAAATTGTACTACTTGCTCTTTCTGAAATACTGGAGCACCCTAACAGTTTGTGCAAGGGAGCAACACATAAGTTGAAGTCAAGCTCTACTTGTTTTTGTAGAACTGGACCTCCTGGTTAAGTATGAAATACCCATCAGCCCTCTGACATTACTTCCCCCTTTGTCTTTAGACCTTAGATCTTAACAGCTAGTTGAATAGCAGGGGTAAGAAGTGTTGAATCATGTTGTGGTCTTGTTAATGCCTGGGACCTGAATTGGACATGCTTCATTCTTGTGGAGTGAGAGAAAGGAGGTGGGACTGTGGGGGAATATTGGTACAACAATAGCTCAGCCTTTTGCCCAACTTTGGAACTGGTCTGCACCATGCCCTCTCATTAACTTGAATGGAACCCATGAGTGAGATGTATAGAAGTCAACAACAGAAAAAGAACATGTGCCTGAGCCATATGAAGAACTTGACAGTATCTCCTGGATAACACCTGCATCTTTACTCCCTTTACAATGAGTCTATCATTTTTTTCTTGCAGGATATGGTATGCCTATGTGGAACCCCTTTCCCCCAAGTGGTTCAATCATTATACTAGTTATTTTTACAGTGTCCAATGTAAAAATTGTTTCAAAACATACCGATTTCGTGTCCATCACGATTTGGCTTATAGATCATGGCATTAATCAAACTATTATAACAAATTCCCAAGACGATATGTTTATACATAGTTTTCTATTTTACAATGTCACACAGGACATATGGGCAAATAATAAAAGAACATACATGGAGGTATTGAGTACCTATACAAATAAAACCAATGATAAGGTTCAAGATAAAACACAATAAATCCCTAAGCATGAAAAACAACAAAGCACTCCGCATAGTTATTTTATAAGTAATATTTTTCCATACCATTTCTTTTGTGATTGATAGCATTACGATCAACCCTCAAAACCCACTCGTTCCACTCCCTACCATTCCAATACTGATCGGGGCTAACGTTCTCAGATACGGCTGCCAATCCGTCCAATTTTTTATATAACTAACCATCTCCTCCGCCCTCTTTGCCGCCTCCTTTCGGTATTCGTCCATGATTCTCGGCCGTGACTTGGATTGTATGTTGAGACCGCGGCTTCCGATTAGCTGCGGATATGACGGGGAGGATGGGGTGAGTGTTGCAAACGCGGCGGCAACATCTTGCGCAACTAGGATGCGTACGAGAGGAGGCCGATGGGAAACGATGTTACGAATGGTGTCCATGGCCCAAAAACGGATGCTGAACCAGCGAGAGGGGATTGTTCGCCTATCATAAAGATCAATCAAGAATGGATGAAGGGAAATGGCTGAGGCATACCGGAACACACCCATAATACTTGTAATGAGAACCTCACAGTCCTCTTCCACACCGACCACTACCCATCCATGTTCACTCAAGAATGCCATCGCCCTCAAATTCAATGCAACATCTTCCCATTTAACACCATCCATATCAATGTCCATACGAAGCATATCGTTCAACGCAGATACCATGAGTGGTAGACCAATCGGGCCGAGAACCACAGTCTTAAAAACGGGCGTTTGAGAGGCGCAGAGGGCAAACAAAGCAACTTCCCATGACCGAGAGGGCATTGACCCCGAAGAATCCGCGGGAATGCCATATTCCCTGTTAAATGAACACCACGATGAATACAAAGAGTTTGACAGTAAGGAAAGAGCAGAAAAAGAAAGTAAGGTGAGGCTTACATTTCCCGCCTCCTCATCATCCCTCTCACAGCATCTACTTCCCCCCGACTCAACACCCGCATCTTCATCGTCCACTCCACAATCCTCAACAAGTATAGACCCAACCACGAATGCTGCCTCTCGCATGTTGGTTTCACCAATGCCAGCTCTCGGGAAACAAGATGAATAGCAATGGCGGACGTAGACGTTGCGCTGCTACGAGGCGACATCAAGCGATCAAGGGGGGGCACCGAGTTCGTGGCGGATTGATTATCACGGGAAATTATGTGTGAACGTGACCGTTGTGGAGGATTAGCAGGGGTGACGTGGAATAGGGGGACTTCGTTATCATGGAGGGCGAGTGGGACTCTTGTCAGAGAATTTATGAGGTCTGATGCGAGTGGTAGTACGCTCGGGTCAACTTCGGAAATGCGAGTTAAGAGGCTACGGATAAAGAAACAATCAGATGAGTTTCTGCCGGGTGGAGGTGACGTGAAAAATGCATGACGTACATGGGGATGATACAAGTCTGTATGACAATCGCTAACATCACATTTTGTTGGTTTTTGAGGAGATCTGCGTCAGACTCAGTGAACGCTTGCAACCACTGTTGTAATTCCCTTCCGATCTCGTAAGCGAGTTTATGCACTCTAGGAGGATAACATGCCCTAAAGCGTGCGGCGTATCAGTATACTGTCAGAGAGAAATTGAAAAAAGGGAAAAAGTGAGAAAAGGCACGAATGGGAATAAAACATGAAAAATCAATTATTATCAATAAAAGCCCACCTCGCCATTTCGATCGCATCCCCCATCATCTTCACGGCCCCTTCCCTCTCCACATCACTAACACTCTCGCCTTCCTTCCCTTTACCCTTTTTCCCCTCCAACAAAGTCTCATTTGCCCTTTTCCGCCACTTTTTAAGTCGAGCCAGATGCGCTTTTGCACGCTTCGAAAGAGCTGCAGATTCCATCCAGTTGGTCTTGGCAGTGTCTATGGATCAGGAGAATTGTTAGCGAGACAAAGTAGAGTATAATTAATGATGTGAGGTAAAGAACGATATTGTGAGAGAATGGATAAAGTGAGAAAATCATGTAAATCAAATAATAAATATTAGCATACCTGCGGACTGCTGCTGCGACGTTGACAGACTAGGCAAAAAGGTCGTATAAGGAGACCATACGCTTCTCTCCCCGTGATCATGGGTTAAATCCGTCATACTACCCTCGAACGAGGTCAAATACGGTGAGTCTGCACCTGTGCGGTCGTGGTCGGGTGGGGCGGAGTGGAAGGCGGGGTTTGGGTCAGTAATGGTGGTGGTGAACCTGGCATTCTGCGAGGTGGTGGGAATGGTAGTGGACGTAGTATAGATGGCAGCGTCGTGAAGTAATGGCGAGCGGGCAGGGCTTTTGTTCAGGGGATTAGGATGTGACGATGACGAAGCCGAAATAAACATTGGATTGGCAGCATTCGGGTTCGAAACGCCCCATTCGTTCGAAACGATTGCGCGAGGTATAGACGATGTTGATCCGGAACTTGAACCCATCGTTCTGCCGAGGTTCCCTCCCCCATTCCGAGCCTCCTCCGGATTGGTCGTCGAATAATACCCATCCGCCAAGGCCAACGATAAGTCCGACGGAGACGCCGGTCCACCAATGGGCACAGAATCCGGCAAGGAAGGTAGACGAGCCTGTAAGCTAGCAACAATACTATCATTCAGCCTCGTGTTAAAGAGGCCATTTGAGTTCGCATGCGTCAGCTTCTCCTTCTCTTTGCCCTTCCCACCCTCAGCGGAATTTGCCACGCTTTGCGCCGCCCGTCTCCTTGCCACCACATTCAGCCTAAACTCCTCCGCTAGAGCTAACCCTGGTCCCGCAGTCCCTTCCCAGAACTTTCTGGATGATAACGGAAAGTCCCTTTTAGGGGGTGGTCCGGCTAGCGCTACAGATGCGTCTTTCCGGGATTTATTAACCGGTTGCTTTGTCGCGGTAAATTTTGGTGATGTAGCTGTGGGTGACGTGTGTGAGGTAATTGAGAAGTGTGAGGTGTGAGAGATGATGGAAGGAAGTGTGGAGGACCTGACTAAACCAGAGGGAGGGTTCAATGGCGGGTTCTGCGCGAGGACGAGAACAGAAATCCCAGAAGAAAGTGGCCTAGCGTCCGAAGAACCATGCGAAGACGAATTTGTGGTCCCAAAACTGTTAGGACTAGGCTGTTCCTGCGAAATTGGCGACCCGTCCTCGCTCAGCATCGAGGTCTGGGAGTATTGCGATCCAGATACTACACTGCCATCACTGCCACTACCATACGGCAGCTGAGAGTGATTCTGATTCGACGAGGGTTGGTTCTCCCAGTGTCCTTCCCCAGATTCCGCTCGCCTTTGTGCTTGGTCCCTAGCCGGGCGCGGTAAGATGTTCGGCGGATTTGATCCCCCCGGCCCTCCCGCAGTCAAACTACTCACGAAACCCTCATTCCTCGGCGTCACGGGGGTATATGTTGGTGGATCGGGAAAAGCCGCAATATTAAGCAATTGACCCGACGAATCCGACGCGCTCGTACCCATTGTGTTTGTCGTCGTATTTGACGATACGGACATTGTACGTGGTGTATGCGTTTGTCGGGGGGTGAATGCGGTTGTGGGGGTAGGAGTGGCCGCCGAGCATTGCTGTGATGGTTGATCATCGGTATCTAAATGAAAATTTTGAGTATGTGGGGGTGTTAGGCCGGGGGCCTCGAGTCGAGGATGAACGTACGTGTGGGCGCCGCACCCGGAACAAGTATAGGTGTGGGGTGTGGTTGATTTTGGAATTGATTTTGACCTAACATTGAACTTGAGTCGTTGGCAGCCCGTTTGTATACGGGCGCTGTTGGTCTCGGCGCAAAGGCAAGTATCGGACGTGGGCCTAAGCGGGACGGTGAATATGAAAGTGAATCTCTGAGTGTGAACGCAATCGAGTCGGCTGTTTGTGGACGGGAGTAGAGTACATCGGCTGTTCGGGGGCGTGAATTTGGATAGGATGTTGCGGTTGATGATGACAGAAGTATATCCGCCGTGTGAGGCCTCGGTATAGACGTAGTGGAACCCGAAACTGACTCCTTGGCTAGCGCATTGAACTCCCTGTCCGCGACTGTGTCAGCATCCTTGGTCATAATCTCAGTCTCAGACCCAGCTCTCGATTCTACAAGGGTCGAAAGTGGTCCTAACCCCACCCGTGACTGAGCCTCAAATCTCGTATCAACAGCCACATCCCGCCGATCACCCACACCCGCTCCATCAAGACTCGACGTCCTCTCCCTCGGCCAACTCCCCACCACAGAAAACTTCGACTCCAGCAAAAGGGAATTAGTCCCCGAATCTGTCATGATACTCGATGCTCTCGAGTCCGTGTCGACACTCCCACGTCTTCTCAGTCCAAGCGACGTAGCAGCCGAGTGAAAGCTCGACAAACTATCAGTTGAAAATGAACTCATAGTGCTGATTCTTGGAGATAAGGGGTGCTGGAGGATGAGAGGGTACTGATTGGATTTAGGGCTAGTACGTTGATTCTTGGAGTTATTTCGGGATAGAGAAGGGGATCGTGAGACGGAAGGAGTGTTTTGTTGTTCCAGCGATAAATCCCTAGATCGTAAAAGCGGGGAAAGAGATGTCTCCTGATGTATAAGAGGGATATCACCACCGGGGTTGGTGGAGAGGGAAGGGGATGACGTTGTGGCATGGCTGTAAGTCGGGGGATTTTCAAGCGAGAGCGAGAGAGAAAAATCATTAGCATTATCACCGAGGGCAAATGGTGGGTGTGCAGTTGTTGCTTCGCCATTGCACTGGTTAGAGAAGTCGAGGGAAACGCAGAATTAGAATGACAAATTATATTGAATTTATAGAATCACACAACGACACATAATAAATACAACGTCAATGTCATCGTCCCCATTAAATGTAGCAAACACCCACCAACGCAGTAACCCATCTCATAATATGATCATCTGTCAACTTGATATGCCTCTCAAGACTGATGAAACACATCTCATGTCCTGGCAGGCCGCATGCCCATTTTCTACCGAGGACCATTGCAAAGTGGACGATTTGGCGTTCTGAAAACTGGTGGGCGGCATGGCGTTGAATGGGTGAGAAGGGGAGAATTTGTTTAGGACGTACGCTTTCGGAGGGAACCCGATGGTAGACATTTGGTGCATCCGTCTGGGTGGCTTCAAGACCGGGGAATGTCGTTGTCGACATGTGAACCGTCGGGTCGTGCGCCCGTATACGTTTCTCGATTGAACGAAGGCAGGAAGAAAAGGTTATACGTTAGAATGAACTGGGGATACTTAAAAGAGATGGGAAACACCCATTCGTTAGTCCGGATTTCCCCCAGAATCGGCGCTGAGATCCGCTAAGATTGATAGATAAGCTCCGCTAGGGAAGACTCATAGTAGTTTAAAGTATTCCTATTTGTCAATGTATCTGAAAAGCACCAATCAACAATATCCTAATGTCTGTCCTTTAATCATGAATGATGCTGTGCCTATGTAGCCATCTGCCGACAAACGTGCGTTGATTGTGGCTGTGTACACAGTTGGATATAGATCCATTAATGCAAGAAAGCGCGGTAGGTGCCCGGGTGTGTGAGCTCGCGTGTTTGCATTCACAACGCATGGCAGCAGTGCAGCCTTTGCCTAGTGAAGGCCATTTAATGAGCACGAATCGATCATGTGCCAAATTCTGACTCACATCATCCCACTAGGCTTGTTAAACCTCCAGCTCTATAAGAGCCTGATATCCTATACCAATTGAAGCCTGAGATGATTTGGCATAAATTCGACCAAGTAGACATACACGGTCGAGATATTATTGGAACGCACGAGCTCGCCAATGTATTTATTTGTCTCGACGGGCACCCATGATGTCTAAGGCTTCAAAGAGATGTTAGTACTGAAATCTTATTTTTAATGCCTCTTTTACTCTCTTTCAAGTCACGATCGTGAAGACCCGCACAGACTCCGAAAAGTATCGTTCAAAGTACCATGAATATACAACAGATGCAAATTGGTGGTGGGAACATAAACCATCTCTACTTCAGACCACATGAGTCTAGCACGTTGTAGAGTTAATTCAATACTAAATCTGAGGTTTCCGAGTCTCTAGGCTTGCTTCCGCTCCGAGTCTCAAGTGTCGTACGGTTTACCTATATGTTCCCTTAACATATTATTGTTCTTCTTGTGTTCAATCTACGACTTCCTTGCCAGTCACGACGCGAACCCAGTGAAGTCTCGACTCCTCTGGGCACAGCAATATATGTGGCGGCCCTTGTGACCGATACTCAACGCATTTGGTATCTTGATCGATCCTGTCTGGTATGTTGATAACGACACGTATCGTACTATCGACCTCTGCACATATTTAATGATACATTGACTTGAACTTGCCCTAGATCACACCGGGCAATCCTAAATGAACAAACGGTGTCGAGCAAAAATACCTCTGTCAAGTACTCCAAAAAAAAAAAAATCAAATTGCAGTGCCTTTAGGCGGTATTAAAAACAGGTGTGATTATAGATGAAAATGTGGCGCTGGCGCCTTAGTTGAAATCCTCTGTAAGACTCAATAGTACCTAGTTGAAGGTTTTCGGGCAAACCTCTATTATAAGCTCATTTGCCGTCGGGCATGATCCGGCGAGTCTGAGAACTCCGGCAAAGTCACCAATAAGCCCCTTTAGGTCTGGCCAAAACTTGTCATTTCGAGAAACTGCCTTACTTAAGATAGACTGGTATTGGGGATGCGATGCTCGTGGGTATTCGCTTGTCGGTATCATCTCTCAACGCTCGCTATGTACACAGGAGATCACCAGCTGAGTTGACACCGGGCCGATTCGGAATCCTCTACGCGCATGTGCTCCGTAGCTACCCATGGTGGTCCGCGGCTGTTTCAACTATGTCACAACTGTTACGTAAATTGTCAGTTCATATTCTAGCATCGACCGTGACACGAACTAATAGTCACATCAAATGTAAGGATAGGATTTGCGGGAAGCCTCCGCTGCGGAATGAGTGGATATTATGGTATTAATGGATCATCATCGGGACAAACGTGCCAAGACTCACATATAGGCTTCAGGACTACAACATCAACATTCTTGACAAGATATATAGTGGCTAGACTCTGTAGAGAATCAAGCCATGACGTGTTTCTATAAATAGAAAGTAATGACATCGCTAAAATTATCACCGGACGAACGTGTCCGCCGACCTTAATTCAGTTTTCAAGACTCACAGTATCAGCTTTCTCCTTACAATCAGGCTCAAGCTACATCGTATTCGTAGCACTGGCTGTATGATGCAGTACTAGCGTGCAGCCAAGTGACATGTTGTCATACAATGAAAGTAGGCCGCAACACAAAGCCAGATGAGATGGAAGGTCGTCTTAAAATATACACATACATTCCATGTGCTTGTCCATGGCGGCGAACTTGAATGACATGTCAGGACCGGTATACCGAGTTGTCAATCACACCCTATAAAGGGCTTTGATACTTGTGCACCAAAGTAATATTAGGCATACATGTCTCGGCCATCTGCATATTGTCTGGTCGGTCAATTAGAGCGAAAACGGTTCATTTCTCTTTTTTTTTGTCTGATTTTCCACAAAAAAAGTTGTTATTTAAAAGACTTGATGCCATGCTTTTATAAAGATACAAGCAGAATAGAACATATAAAAGAGCATGGATGGCTTGAATCGAAATTCGGAGGAAAAACTATTAACAACGTTGTAAGATTGAGTGTGATGTTGCTTTGGTAAGACAGTGCTTTTCGAAATACAGCGGAAACGCCCCAATGGATTCACGAAAACGACGGAAAGAGTGCGGAAACTCCGGTTGTACGTTTGTAATAAAAGTGCAATATAGGTTTTATTGTGTAGGTAGGTACATACGTAGTTAATCAAAGCCTTTTTTGAATATTCTTGTGGGTAAGTCTCAAACACTGCTTGGGAATCATCAAGGTGAAAAAGAAAATCTATTTTTCATTGAAGGCCCAACAGTCATAACAAAAGTGTATTTTGGCCTGTTGGATGTGTCCTTGCAGCAGCAACAGCTGAGCTTGTTAGTAGAAACATTGACTCTGTAACTTGTATGCAAAATTTTTGTCAACATCCTGGGATTCCAAGTGTATCAGAGCCCAGTTCTCACTAGGTAGGGCCAAAGAGGATATGTGTTAAGTGTGTGTGCAGAGCTTATCAGAGGGTTTCCGGAGAAACCTGCAGGAAAGCCAGTAAGACTTGGCTTCAGCTTATAGGCTGTGCCCTCATGAGATTGTGACATCCAATTTCAGATGGGCAGATGGGAATCCTGGGGAGTCCAGGAGTAGTTGGTGGTCAAGGGGTCGGGCGGTGATGAGTTGGAGGTCAAATGATAGATGGGTCAGAGCCTGTGGGCTCCAATGAGGTAAATAGCAGTGTGTTTCAAAGAGGAGATTAGAGCAGAAAATGTACTGAGATTACTGGGGAGAATCTAAGCTGATTTTCTGACTGGATTGTATGTACAACATCTGCCAACTATATAGACTGTGGAATGTATAACATATTAAATCCAGTAATAATGAAATCCAAACTAGTAATCATGAAATAAGATAAGTAAACACCAAATTGTTAGAAAGTAAAACCTAAATGTAACTCAGTCACATTTATCATATAACAGACTAATATTTTATGTACCTAAATGTAACTAATAAACATTTATTAGTTACATCGAGTATAGATCCATAACAACCTTTACTTACCTCAGTCACATTTATTGTATAACGGACTGAGGTAGTACTGTAATTCCAGATTATATACTTGACCATGTACATTGCTAGGCACCACTAATAAGGTGTTGTGGATACCGTGTGCCTGTGTCCAATGTTACATGGTCTTGGGATCGGTCAACTTGGGCCGCATGTATTTCGATGGTGTTATCCAACACAAATTTGGTGTTAGGAATGGAATGGAGTGGAGCGGAGTCTGAAATGTGACAGGTCATTAGACCATAATGGGAATGGGGTGGGAGTGAAGTCCAAAATGTGACAGGTCATTTGACCATAATGGGAATGGGGCTCAGTTAGAGAGCTGTCAGGTTTTCCAAGAGGAGTCTGGTGACTGGTACATGGGACAGGGTTGGAGATAGACAGGTGTGGGTTCTGGCAGGTATTTTGGTGACTGATACATGAAGTAATGGAGGTTGAGCATGGACAGGTCTGACGTCCAGAGTCTGGTGGGAATTCTGGTGAGTGTTATGACCGGAAATCCCGCCAGACTCCAGGCACTAACTTATACGCACTTGTCAGTTCACCGGAATTCCCACTGGACTCCAGACGTCAGACTTGTCTACGTTCGACTTCATTACATTGTGTTTCAGTCACCGGAAAACCCACCGGACTCCGTCCCTGTTTATGTCTGACCTCGTCCCACGCATCAGTCACTGGACCCCGCTTGGAAAACCCATCATCCCTCTAACAGAGCCCTGTTCCCGTTTTAGTCAAATGACCTGTCATGATTCGGACTCCACTCCTGCTCCGTTTCCCATTATGGTTTATGATTTGTCACAATTCAGACTCCACTCTGTTCCATCCCATTCCTAACACCAAATTTGGTGTTTACTATTCCCGTTTTATGTTTTGCTAGTTTCGTTTCATCATTACTGGATTTGGTATGTCATTCACTCCACGGTCTATTTAAACTGGCAGATGTTGTACATACAATCCAGTCAGAAAATCAGCTTAGATTCCCCCCAGTAATTTAATACATTTTCCACTCTAAACTCCTACTTGAATTACACCGCTCACACTAGTTGGAGCCCACAGGCTCTGGCACATCTATCTCTCTTACCTATCTCGACTCATGACCCACAACCTTTGACCTACGACCTCTCAACCCACAACCTCCGACCTACGACCCCTCAACCCACAACCTCCGACCTATGACCCCTCAACCCACAACCTCCGACCTATGACCCCTCAACCCACAACCTCCGACCTATGACCCCTCAACCCACAACCTCCGACCTATGACCCCTCAACCCACAACCTCCGACCTACGACCCCTCAACCCACAACCTCTGACCTACGACCCCTCAACCCACAACCCCCACCCAGACTCCCCGGGATTCCCGTCTGCCTGTCTGAAATTGGACAACACAATCTAGCGAGGGCACAGCCTATAAACTGAAGCCAAGTCCTACCAGATATTCTGCAAGTTTCTCTGGAGACCTGCCATGTACATA
This sequence comes from Hysterangium stoloniferum, assembly GCA_015178975.1. NCBI lineage: Eukaryota > Fungi > Basidiomycota > Agaricomycetes > Hysterangiales > Hysterangiaceae > Hysterangium > Hysterangium stoloniferum. Next base: position 50,204 of record WHVD01000283.1, read on the forward strand.
CCCTAACAACTCTACAGTATCAGAAATTTGCTCCCAACTCCCTGGTCTACTTCCAACATCTTCCAGAGGTTGTCCTCCCAAGCTCTCCCCCAGGGATCATCACCACCTGGCTCATTCTATCATCTCTGAACAGGTTGATAATGTCTCCCAGGCCAAGTCCCACCTCTCCCTCAATGTCTGCACACAAACAATTTGCAATGCATTGAAGAAAGAGAATTTGAAGGCTGTAGTGAAGGCCAAAAGACCCCTTCTTGCCTCTCAACACATCAAGGGTTGATATAAGTTTGCTATCAAGTACCAGTATTGGTGGCCTTTTCCACACCTACAATCTCCCATCAGAGCCCAAAAAATTGATATTGGTCTCATCTGAGAAGATAACCCTAAACCAGTCCTCCTCAGTCCAATGCTGGTACTTGACAGCAAACTTATATCAAGCCTTGATATGTTGAGAGGCAAGATGGGGTCTTTTGGCCTTCACCACAAACTTTCAAATTCTCTTTCTTCAATGCATTGTGAATTGTTTGTGTGCAGAAATTGAGGGAGAGGTGGGACTTGGCCTGGGAGGCATTATCAACCTGTCCAGAGATGATAGAATGAGCCAGGTGGTGATGATCCCTGGGGAGATCTTGGGAGGACAACCTCTGGAAGATGTTGGAAGTAGACCAGGGAGTTGGGAGCAAATTTATAATACTGTAGAGTGTCCAATATGGAGTTTAGAAGCAATTGTTCTGCAGGAGTGACCCTCCTGGAGAAGAGACATGTGTTAGGACCAGAAAACCTGCCGGGCTCCAGACCCTATCCTACATGCACCCGACTTGCTATATCAAGTTACAGCTAAACTGGAAAACCTGCCAGGACCCAGATGTCAAGCCTGTCTACACCCAACCCCCTGTGTCTCATGCATCAGTCACTGGATGCTGGGACCTGCACACATCAAAGCCTGTCTATGTCTGACCCCGTTCCACACACCAGTCACTGGGCTCCACCTGGATAACCTGACAGCTCTCTAACTGACCCCTGTTCCCATTATGGTCAAATGACCTGTCATGTTTCAGACTCCACCTCTGTTCTGTTCCATTCCTAATACCTAGTTTGGTGTTTACTCATCTTGTTTCATCGTTACTTGTTTAGGATTTCATTATTACTAGATTTGGTATAACATACATTCCACAGTCTATATAGTCTGGCAGATATTGTACATATAATCCAGTCAGAAAATCAACTTAGATCTCCCCAGTAATCTCAGTACATTTTCCACTCTATTCCTCTCTTTGAAACACACCACTATTTACCTCATTGGAGCCCATGGGTTTTGACCTATCTATTGCTCGACCTCTGACCCATCACTGCCCGACCCCTCGATCTCCATGGGATTCCCACAATCGACCCTCTGACCTCCCAACCCACCAACTACTCCTGGACTCCCCAGGATTCCCATCTGCCTGTCTGAAATTGGACGCTACAATCTTGTGAGGGTGCAGCCTATAAGCTGAAGCCAAGTCCTACTGGATTACCCATGGGTTTCTCCAGAAACCCTCCACTAAGCCCTGCACACACCATAACAAATGACAGAGAGCCTTGTTTCAGCAGAGTGCTTCTTCATAATGTGGTGGGAGGATGAAATGAGGCAAAGGTTCATATAAATGTGTTATTTAAACATGTGGTCACATGACCTTGTTGAACTTAACCAGAAATTCCCCCACATATGAACCTTAGTTGAGTTTCATGTATCAGTTGACAGAGCAAAAAAGTGTCCAGATGCACCATGTCCATTGTTTATTTTTACTCCCCTAATAAGGAAAGCTATGATGTCATGCTTATGTCATACTATAGGTCAGATGTATACCTCTTACTTCAGATTCTTTGAGATTTTTATCTATTTTATTTCTGGAGCTGTGAACCCCTCTTTCCAATTTCACCAAACATCCAGATGCTTTTTGAGTCACTGTAGATGCTAGCAATATCTGTTAGGGCAACACTAACAAGGCTACCAAAACACAAAAAGAAACAAGAGAGAGGGCAAGATAAGGAGTAGGAGAATAGAAGTTCTAATGACTTAAGAATATCACACTTGTATTTAGTGGAAATCCTAAGAGATTGAAACTGGGGTCTAACTATGTACATCTTAGGATATTTATACTAAAGGAAAATTAAATAAAGCTATCATTAAGAAGGTTCAAACCTTAGAAGAAAATTAAATAAAGTCAAGTTTTACATTTGACATGTGTATATCATGTGATTGTCACATGATTGTCATTGCACAGCCACAAACAGTCTTTCAAGCTATTTCATGTTCACATAACATCACACATTGCTGTACAATGTGTGACATGTGTCTTTTGAGCTCATGTGACATCATGTGTTGTGATATGCATGTGTGACTACAAATGGTCTTTCAAGCCATTTGCATGTTGTTACAAAGGATAGAGTTGTACCTGACATAGCATTTCTTTGGGGAGAGTGTTTAGATGAGGAGTTGCTGTTGGAATACGAGCATTACATAAGTTTGTAACACATATTCCTTTTGTTCTTTGTTCTTTGTTTCTTTACTCCCATTGTTCAATCCCTTTTTGTTGCCCCGTTTGATATTCTATTGTTTAGCAGACATATATAAGTAGCCTAGTGTTCATATATCTACTCATTCGTTTGCCTAATCTTACTACAAGATATACGCACAAATGGAATTTATACACTGCTCTTATAGTTCATTCGGAGCTTCTATATTTTATTTCAACACAAACGAATAACGGTTGGTTCCCGTTCACCACAACTACACTCTTTTCCACGGCCTCTGCACATTGCACACCGGAATTTTGTTAGCTTGCAAGCTCACAGTCACTGCTGCGGCACACTGGAATACTAGTCTGCGGACTCACAGTCGCTGCTGCGGCACACTGGAATACTCTTGTCACGGTCCCTACTCGTATAGTACACCGGAAATCATCGTCTAGTCTGCGGACTCACACTAAACGTGTCAAAATTACGATCATTGGAAGCTCCAAATGGAAACTCACCGTGTTGGTCACATTCGAAACCAGTGTCCCACTCGCGATTTGAATGCTACGCCCGGAGTCAACGCCGTGATAGAAAAGGAAGGAAATTTCGCCGGATCGGCCACCCCAATCTCAAGTGATGAAGATGAGTCATTCTAGCCTATGTGCAGGTTGCGGGGGTGTACACACCTTTCCCTTCTTTACTCGCTTATGTGAGCTCGCGGGGGTGTGTTGGAATACGAGCATTACATAAGTTTGTAACACATATTCCTTTTGTTCTTTGTTCTTTGTTTCTTTACTCCCATTGTTCAATCCCTTTTTGTTGCCCCGTTTGATATTCTATTGTTTAGCAGACATATATAAGTAGCCTAGTGTTCATGTATCTACTCATTCGTTTGCCTAATCTTACTACAAGATATACGCACAAACGGAATTTATACACTGCTCTTATAGTTCATTCGGAGCTTCTATATTTTATTTCAACAGTTGCTTGATGTTCCATCAGGACTTCTCTCTCTACTTCAGCCATACTGAAAAGATGAAATGGCTGTGGTTGGTGGAAGGAAGCACTGATCAGAATGTCCTTTTCCTGTAGTCATTCTGTCACTTCAATTCTTATATCCAGAGGAAGGTTCTCCAAGATTAATAGGTGCTTGAGCAAGCAGAGGAAACAGGTATCAGGGACCCTCTGAGCCCTCAAACAGAAGACTCAGTTATCAAGGCCAGAGATGAAGGTACATTTACATATGTACCTGTGTCATCTCATTGTAGGAGTGGAGTAATTCCATCATCATCTTTTCACATTTCTCTTGGTTGCATATGAGTCTGCACCTGAGGCTGAAATATATGAAAGGTATGTTGAGCAACTTTTTGCAGAGAGACACTCTAATGTTTGGATATACAGGTAGTGATAATCAACCTTGGGAACAGTACAGTTAGCTCCTAACAACACATGTAAGATCTGCAGACACTGGAGGCACCCCAAGGTTTTTCAATTGGAGAATCTTCTAAAAATCCTACTATTTGGCCAAATTTCCTAAGTATTCTTTGAACTGATAAATCTTATGAAATTTTTAAGTTTTAGTAAGATTTTCCACTTTGCAAAATCCTACTAAAACTTGAAAATTTCAAGCAATTTATCAGTTCAAAGAATTTTGAGATAATTTGGCCAAATATTAGGATTTTTATTATAAGGTTTTCAAACTCCAAAAATGTTAAAGTGCCTCCAGTGAGAGTGTCATTGTGTACACTCAATAAATCAACTAGTTAAATGAACAAGTCCCTCTTGATTTCCTTCCATTTCCTTCTCCAGTAGAATTGTAAGCTTGTCAAACCATTCAGGGATCAATTTAGTGAGGTTGTCTAGGGTTCCCAATCATGCAAACAGGGTCTGTGTAGATAAGATACCATGATACCTACCCAACCAGGCTGCTATCAGCATGGGCATGGTCAGATATCTTGCCATGTAGTCTTGTGCAATGGCCATTACTTCTTCTTCAATGATTTGAGAGGTGTAATACATATCCCATTTCTTGTTAACAGGTTCATTGTAGACCAGTTGTCCTTGGTACATACACTGAAGCATTACCTGGCAAGTGGGAATTCCAAAATAGTATCATCATCTTGAACAAACAGTGTGCTAACTCCAGAGATGCTCAACCTTTGCAATGGTGAGTGTCATTCTGGTGGACCAGGAGAGTTGCTAGTCAATGGCTTAGCTTTTATTTGAGGAGAACCCTCAATAGAAGCTGGCTGTGAAGAGTCACTCCAGGGTTTTTCCGGTATCGGTAATTGTTTGAGTAGGCCATATGGTTTGTGTCGCTGTGATTTAGAGCGTAGACATGTAGTACAAGATTTACAATAGTGCTTAACAAAATCTCGGATGCCGGGCCATGTATATTCTCTTCTAATGAGTGAGAGGGTCTTATTGAGGCCGAAATGTCCTGAGATTGGGTGGTCGTGCTTATGTTGTAGGATTCGCAGCCGAAGGGTGTCGGAATCCGGTACATAAATGCGATTGTCAAGTCAAATGAAACCTTGTGAGTCTAATGACCATCGGGGTTGATCGGGGTCGGACGGGTTATCGAGGTGTGCTTTGGTGACTGGGTCTAATGGAATTGCCGATAGTATATCTTGATGTAACTTTTCAGTATCCATAAGGATAACACTTCGCAAGACTGGATGAATGAGGTAAGTGGCTCGGATAGATGCGGACAGTTGTTCCGATGAAAACATAGGTTTGAAATTATGCGGATTAACTGTGGCATAGTCGCTACTCCCCTCTTTAGGATAGACGTCCCATTGTCTAGTCATAGCGTCGGGTTTTCCACCAAGGCGGCCGGGACGGAAGCGAATTACCATGTTGAAAGCGGAGAGGTATTCGGACCATCGAGCTTGTCGACGGGTGAGAAGTTTTGTGGTTGAAAAGTAAACTAAATTCTTGTGGTCTGTAATAACATCTACCGGGTGGGCCGAGCCCTCCAAATAATGTCGCCATGTCTTGAAAGCTTCAAAAATTGCGAGCAATTCCTTATCGTGAACATCATAGTTGAGTTCGGGCGCCGAAAATGTGCGAGACAGAAAAGCTACTGGGTGTACTTCACCATCGGTGTCCAGAATGGACAATATCGCGGCAAGCGCATAGTCCGAAGCATCAGTTTCCATGATGAGTTGAACGTCGGGTTTCCAGTGCGACAAAATAGGGGCAGATGTAAACGCACTTTTCAATTCCTGGAATGCCGATCAGCATTCGTCGGAGAAATTCCACGGGGTGTCTTTGCGAGTAAGATGAGTGAGCGGAACGGTAATTTTTGAGTAATTGTGAATGAAACGGCGATAAAAATTGGCGAAGCCTAAAAAGGACTGAATATCTTTAACCTTTCGGGGTTCCGGCCAATCTTGAATGACTTGAATTTTAGCGTCGTCCATGCGGAGACCGTCGGGTCCCATCATGAAACCTAAGTATTCAACTGTGTCGACATCAAAAGAACATTTTTTACCATTCGCAAAAAGACCATGTTTTCGGAGTCTTCGGAGGACTTCACGGACGTGTTCATCATGAAGTGTAGGGTCTTCGGAGAAGATGAGGATGTCGTCTAGGTACACAATGACAAAGACGTCAAGGAGGTCGGAAAAGACGTCGTTGATAAAACGTTGAAAGACCGACGGAGCGTTGGTGAGGCCGAAAGGCATCACTAACCATTCAAAGGAGCCATAGCGAGTGCGAAAAGCTGTTTTCCATTCATCACCTTCGGCGATCCGAACCAAATTATAGGCGTGTTTGAGATCTATCTTTGTATAAATTCGGGCCTTCCGAGGGGCATCGAGTAAATCGGAGATTAATGGTAATGGGTACTTGTCTTTTCGAGTAATCGCGTTTAGTCCTCGAAAGTCAACGCAAAGTCGAAGGGAACCGTCTTTTTTTCGAACGAATAGGACAGGGGCTCCATAGGGAGACTTTGAGGGTCGGATAAAACCTATAGCCAAATGTTCGTCCAAGAAATCTCGGATAGCCGATAATTCGGACTGCGAGAGAGGATAAACTGGGCCTAGGGGCGGATGTGAACCATCTTCAATATCAATTTTCAAATCGTAAGGCCTGTGAGGGGCGAGTCGATCGGCTTTTTGTTTACTGAAGACATCTGCAAATTCATGGTATTTTTTAGGAACACCTTCTAAATCTGCGATCGGTTCGGTCACCGGGGATGCAAAGCGACCGGTGACTTCGTCAACTTTAAGATTGACTGTAAATGCTTGGGAGCCGTCCAACTTGATGGCTCTCATAAAAGCTGCGGCGTTTATTAGAGAGACGGGTGGTGGAGAGCTCGGATTTGCCACGGGGGCCGGAGGTGCTGTGGAGGCCATATTTGCCGAAACAGGCGGAAGTGGACCAGTCGTATCGGGTGCCGATGGGGTTCGGAAATGGATACTGCCCAATACCCAATCAATCAACGGATTATAGCGGGTGAGCCAGTTATGTCCTAGAACCACGGAGCAGCTCGAGTCCAACTGTGTTACAAAAAACGTAACTGTCTGAAAGGTTCCACACGGGAACCGAAGTCGGAGTTCGCAGGCTTGCGAGATTACGGAGTTTGAGGTACCATCAAAAAGTCGGAGCGGAATCGGATCTATTGCATAGGTTTTCAACTGTTTTTTTCGGGAAAAACTTGTATCTATAAAACAATGGGTTGAACCTGAATCTATGAGAGCTCGAAAAGTGAAACTCCCGAGAGGTTCCGAAGTAAGATTTATGAACAAAGAATTAGGATCATACAAGGCGGATGCGTTAAGATGACAATTTTCCAGTGTGCGAGGAGATTCAATGCAACTCTCCAACCGCACGGAATCCAGAGAGTTGCTTAATCTTTTTTCGACTCGGCAGCCGGCTTGGCCGGTTGTGAGGTTGTGGCCGTATTGGCCGATCGGGCTTTTGTGGCTTTTGGGCATGCAGCGACTCGGTGTCCGGGATCTGCACACAACAAACAAAGGTTGTTGTCCATTCAGCGTTGCTTTTCCTGTGGTAGGAGCTTGCCATCGGAGCCGAGTTTGCCAGTTAAGTCGGGTTTGTCTTTGTCTTGAGACTTATTTGACTGTTTGCCCTTGCCTTTTTTATCGTTAGACCCTTTGTTTTCGGACTTCTTATCGGAAGTTGAGTTGCCAGTGTTATTGGTGTTTTGATTACCAGACTTGTTGGCATTCTTGTTGTCCGATGATTTTTTGTCCGACGGGTTTTCGCGACTGATTTCCGAACGTCGTTCCCAGTATCGAGCGTCTGCGTTTTGGGCTTTCAGGCGCATGAGAGGGAGGGTTTTCGGCTTGCCGGTCTCTCCTTTGGAGACTTCGTCTTTGAGGCGAGACGGAAGGCCGGAGTAAAACTGGTAACGGAGGGCCAAATCGCCCCAGTCGCAACATGCGGCGAGGTTGTTGAACTGGACAATATAATCGGTGATGCGCTGAGTGTCCTTCATTTTGAGATTAGAAAGCGCGGTTTCGGCATTGCCGGTTTGGTCGTAGGGACCGAAGTTGGTTTCGAGTTCCTCAACAAAGGCATCCCAATCGTGGAGCCAATCAGGGTCTTCGGAGGTGAGGCCAGAAAATGCGGGTTCAAACCAGGCTGCTGCGGAATCCTTAAGGTATGAGAGTGCGAAGTTTACCTTTCGGTCATCCGTTGCAAATGCAGCCGGGCGGTCCCGAAAGTTGAATCGACATTGCATAAGGAATGTCGGCAATTTCTTCGGGTTTGAGCCAGTAAATGGCTCGGGTTTGTTGACTCGGGTTTGCCCAGGTTCCTTTTCCTTGATATTGCTTTTAAGGAATTCATTAAGGGATCCTAGAGTACCTGAAAACAATTCCCATGTTTCTTCAGGGTCGAGAGCCGGTTTCTTCTTTGCAGACTTCTTGGAGCCACTAGCCTGAGGTTGGTCGCCATCCTCTGGTTCGTGTTCCGAAACTGGTTGATTGTTAATCTCCTCAGTTGCTTCGGGATCGGTTGCTTCAGTTACTTCTTCAGCATCGCCGGTAATCTCCACAAAGCGAGATTCTTTGGAGGTTTCTGGTAGCGGAGTTCTCTGAGTAGCTCGGGCTGTATACAGAAAAGGAGACTTGAGAGTGGAAGATTCTGCTTTGCCGCTAGGCTTGGCATTTTTCCTCGGAGGCATGTTTAGACGGAAAATGCGAGTGTGAAATCAGAATATACTGTTAAGAACTGGAAACTGACTAATGTCGGTGGCCGACAGGGACCGATCGGAAGGACTTGGCTTCAGCTTATGTGCTGCGCCCTCGCAAATATCCATAGGATGTCCTTAAATTTCGGGCGGGCGAAGACTAGTCCTAGTGAGTACCTTTCGGCATGATACCGATCGGAATCGAAGGACAAGTCGGGCGTCGGGCCAAGGGGTCGGGGCCGGGAGTGGGCGAGCGCACGCGAAGGCGGATGGGGGGATTCTTAGTATGAGACTGATACAGGCGTATGAGGGTATTCTGAGTCGATATTCTGATTGCCTAGTAACTACAACTACAGCGGGTTCATATACAAGTAACAGGCGTCTAGAAAATACTAATGGGGAGAAGGGCGGAAAACGGTATTAACAATAAGCTTGACTAGGAACGGGAAGTTTATGATTAGTTCGGAGGCCGATGATAACCGAGAGCGGGATTACGATAAAAGGAAATGGTTCGAGGACTACAAATATAGATAGACATATGCGAAACATAAGATTGAACGGATCAACATAATAAAGGGGACGTATCAAAGTTTGACCAGACAATACGAGTTATTTGACGTGGGCGTAAATGGAGTTTGATCTTCGCGAAACATTCGTCAGCTTCGGGGCCGATGGTTTCCGAGAGGATGACTTGAAAACGTTGACAAGTGGCGATAACCTCGGGGCCGATAGGGTTGCGACACGGTCGTAACAGGCCCACAAACATTACCAACACTCCACAGATAAAAATCGGCTGCCGCCCCCTGAACTCAAGATCGGTGACCGAGTATTTGTCAAAGCCGAGTTCTTCCGAATGACTAGGCCATCCAAAAAGCTCGCCAACAAGTACTTAGGACCTTTTTGAAATTATAGCACAAGCAGGCACGCTCTCTTGGAACACTTCAGCTCCCCGAGAATATGCGTGCAGTACACCTAGTACAACCTTTGCCTCCACCCATGGTTATTGATGGGGAACCCAAATTCAAGATATCGGAAATCCTAGATTCAAAGATGGATAATCACTGACATACCTGCAAACTACTCTATTTGGTCAAGTGGACAGGTTACGAAGGTACCGATGAATAAGCATCCTGGATTCTTGCCACAGAACTCAGAAACACATCAGACATTATCAAAGACTTCCATCAAGCATATCCGAACATATCCGGACCCCGATAATCTACAGCATCCCGACATTTTCCGACACCCATAGTGCTGTATCCTGTCTCTTTTCCTTCGCTTCCTCCTCAGCCCTCTCAGTGGCTGCCAGCAACTCGGCATTCCCTGTTGCCCCCAGTTCACACTCTGGCCCCTCATGGGCAATTTCCGGTCCATCCGGACACCTTCCGGCCTTTCTGGCACCTTTCTGTCCTACTGGTTAGCATTTATTCTCGCACGGCCTTGCACCCTCTGCATTTTGGCATTTTCGGACTTTTGTCACCCCTGTCCCCCTTGCCCTGTTTGTCTGCTCCCACATTTTCAGTGTGCTCGGATCCCTCGGAACTTCTGGACTCTGTCCCGGACCTTTTCGGACTTTCAGACCTTATTGGATTTTCGGAATTTTTAGGTTTCCGGACCTTTTCGAGGTTTGAACTTACATTCAAGTATCCAAATATGACCATGGCCTTGTCCTGACTTTTATCTCGATCTTGACTTTCCGAATCCTCTCCGAATCCTTTCTGAATCCTTTCCGAACTTTTCCAAACCTTTTCCGAACCCTTTCCAGCACCTTGCCAAATCCCATCCCCTTCCAACCTTCCTGCCTTCACCTTATTCTTCAGCACTTTTCGGCCTCCTTGGGATTTCGGCCAAATGGGGGGATACTGTTACGACCGTGTCGTAACCCATGTCACAACCCGATGGTCTCCGAGAATACTACAGTCTATCAATGTTCGAAGTTATTGATCAAGTCATCATTTCGGCAACCTTCGGAACACCGACACTGACGTATACCTTCGCAGCGATCAAACCTCGTTTACGCCCCTGTCAAAATATACTCTACCATCTGGTTATGCTTTGATACGTCCCCTTTCATTATGATGATCCGTTTTACTCTATGTTTCACATATGCCCATATATACCTGTAGCCCGTGGACTATTCCCTTTTCTCGTAATCCCGCTCTCGGCTAAATCTCGGCTTCCAATCTTATCGTAACCTTCCGGTTCCTAGTCAAGCTCATTTGTCAATGCCATTTTCCGCTCTTCCCTTAGTTAGTAGTTTCTAGACGCCAATAACTCGTATATAAGACCCGCTGTAATGTAACTACTAGACAATCAGAATATCGACTTAGAATATTGACTTAGAATATCGACTTAGATCAACTTAGATACCCCTCTAATTTCCGACTTCATTATCTATTCACGACCACCACATTCCGACTCCATCCAATTTACGATTCAACCTACATTTACGACTTCAACCTCAGTCTCCAACTCTCAGTCTCCGACTCTCTCAGTCTCCGACTCTCTCAGTCTCCGACTCTCTCAGTCTCCGACTCTCTCAGTCTCCGACTCTCTCAGTCTCCGACTCTTGGTCTCCGACCCCTCAACCCAACCCTCAACTTATCCTTCGGTTTCCGATTGGTAGTTTACCGAGAGGTTTACTTGACAGGACTAGTTTTCACCCGCCCGAAATTTAAGGACACCTGACGGTAACTTGTGAGGGCGCAGCACATAAGCTGAAGCCAAGTCCTTCCATTCGGTCCCCGTCAGTTTCTGCTCTTAACAATAGGTCGGAGCCCATGGGCTCCGACAAGGTAATTAGTGGTGTGTTTCAAAGAAAGGAATAGAGTAGAAATGTACTGAGATTACTGGGGGGAATCTAAGCTGATTTTCTGACTGGATTGTATGTACAACATCTGCCAGACTATATAGACTGTGGAATGTATGTTATACCAAATCCAGTAATAATGAAATCCAAACTAGCAATCATGAAATGAGATAAGTAAACACCAAATTAGGTGTTAGGAGTGGAACATAACAGGGGTGGATTCTGAAACATGACAGGTCATTAGACCATAATGGGAACAGGGCAGGAGCAGAGTCCAAAACATGACAGGTCATTAGACCATAATGGGAACAGGGCAGGAGCAGAGTCCAAAACATGACAGGTCATTTGACCATAATGGGAATGGGACTCAGTTAGAGAGCTGATGGGACAGGGTTGGAGATAGACAGGTACGATGTGCACAGGTCCCGGTGGGTATTCCGGTGACTGATTCATGAGACAACTAAGGTTGGACAAGGGCAGGTTCATCGTCTGGGTCCTGGCGGGTATTCTGGTTAACTGATAACTAGTGCGTAAAGGGTGCAGGTGCCTATAGGGTAATGCCCAGAGTCCAGCGGGTTTTCTGGTCATAACAATTTGTTCAATAACAGTGTTCATATTCTCAGTCTGGCCATCCATTTGAGGGTGGTGGGAAGATGAAGCTGCCAGTACACTTCTGTATACCTTGCAAACTTCTCTCCAAAACCTGCAGGTCCACCTTTTGTCTCAATCACAGATTATTCTCAAGGGTAATCTAAAGGGAGTGGCCACTTTATTCATGAAAATCCACATGAATCCTTCTGCTGATAAGTTCAACAATGTAGATTCTCAAATGACAAAATGTGTTTGTTTATCCACCACAATGAAAATCACTGAATGGGAGTTCTCTCCATAAGGGGGTAGTCCAGTTATTAGGTCCATTGAGACAACTTCAAAAGGCCTGAGAGGTATATCTGCCAGTCAAAGTGTTCCTTGTCACACCATATGGTCAACTTTAGTTTTCTGGCATATGTCACAACTGCAAGCATACACCACACAGTCCTGAAGCATTCAGGGCCAGAAAAAATGATCTTTGATTAGCCTGAAGAATCATTGTCCTTCCATGTGAGCTCCCTCAAAAGGGTTGTGTATTAGCCTTGAATAGTAGTTGTCATATTGTTAGGCATGCAGATCCAACTTTTCCAGTCCAAATCTCTGAAGTATAACAACTTGCTTTTACCAATGAAGTACCGGGAGGGAGTGGTGACTATGTTCAGGGAGGTTGAATCTGCAGCATAGTGACTCCTAAAGGAGGGGTCCTTTTGGCAGTCCTGACAATGGGCATTCAGCCAGTCTCCATTCATTAGAAAGTCATAATCTGATATTGATATGTATGTATACTTCCAACACTTCAATTGTGTTCAAATTAAGTTCTGATTCTACAGTGACATCATCCTCTGTTCGGGGAGCATAGGTGGAAATGAAAATTGGTTTGTTATCGAAGTTGTTTACTTGTCCTTGTATGCTTAATCCATAAACCACTTCATACAACCTCTGATCCTCACCTTCCTCAGTGGGGTTCTGTGTGGAGGATTTGTTACTTGAAACATAGTGAGACACCTTGCCAACATGAGGGCAATCAATTTTAAAATGTTCTAGGCTCCTGCAGATCCAACACTCCTTAGGAGATTTGACGATGCTCTTTTTGTCACTTTTCCCAAAGAAGAACTTCCCATTCCTTTGCCTTGTTTCAGGTTAGTTCTTCTCATGGTGTTTCCATCTGCAGTTCCACTGAGGAGAACACAGCTGTGAGTTGTCAAATTATTCCTGGTTGAGGACTCCTCTTCCATTTCAAGGTTAACCTCCTCCTGTTCAGTGATGATGACTCTGGATTTTTGGAACTGATAACATTCATGATGCATTTGGTTCCAGGCATTGATGAGGGCTTCTTGTAGATTGTTGGCATAGGTATGTAGTCCCATGATGTTGTTGATGGATTGACCCTGTAACAAGTAAAGTCATTCTGTGGGTAGAGTCAGAATTAGATGATGTGTTTCTTCCTTCCAATCTTGGTGGAAGCTGTACAAGAAAGAGTACAGTTTGATCCTTCACTGAATGCATTGGACCAGGTTTTTATGCTCATGATGAGGTTGATGAAATGTCATTTCCTCCCATTCTAAAACCTGAGATTCATGCCATCTAGTTCCCAGCAGACCTTCTACGATACCCCAAAGGAAGGACCCATGAGATTGACTAAATTCAGTATGATGCTTGCAATCTAGAGCACTCCACCAAATCTTAGCATTCCCTGTGAGTCATCTGGGCAGAGTGACTCCCAACAGCGAAGTCATTGATTCAGATATTTCTGAGAGACTCATGATGTCCAGGATATACTCCAATGCTTTAGAGTGGCTTCCATCATACTCAGGTAAATCAGACCATTTAGTCTTGATGTTGTTGGTGTTGAGAGCAAGCACCTTGTCCTTAGGTAATTCATTATCTTTGGTGTTAGCCCTGGGAATTTCTGGGTTTCACCCCCATGTCCTTGATTTCGACCATCCTTGAAGTCATTTGAACTTTCAGATAAGTTGCTAGGCTCTCCTCCTGGCAGGGTGAATGGATTGGTTTTCATAGGCAAGGGATGGCGAGTTTCATCTGGATTCAGCGATCCTTGGCCATGAACCTGACCTGTCAGGATAGCCAGTTGTGTCCTAGGATAACCAAGCAACTTGAGTCCAATTGTGTCACATAGAAAGTGAGCATCTGAGATGTTTCACATGGGAACCAGATAGATAGGGCACAAGCTTGGGTGATAACCAAATTGCTTGGCTTGTACCATTGAAAAGTTGGAGTCCAACTGGGTTTATTGAATAGGTGGACAACAAATCTTTTCAAGTGAATTCAATATCACAAAACAATGGGTCAAGCCAGAGTCTAGAAGCACACAAAAAATGGAGTTCACAGTCATATCAGAAGTACATAAGTTTTACAAATAATGAGTCAGAGTTCAAAAGAGTGGATGTGTTAAGACTGGTGAACTCATGAATGTACGGAGAAGTAATGCAACCCTCAGCCCATGTGGAGTCCAAAGGGTTGCTTACTCTTTTTTTTGGATCAGAAGCCAGTTTGTCTTTCAATGGGAAGTCTGTGAAGGAAGTATTGGCTGCACAATCCTTGGCAGAATTCACTTTCACTATCAGGCATTCCAGGACATGATGACTGGGTTTTCCATGCAATAGACAGAGGTTGTTGTCCATACAATGCTGTCTTTCTTGTGGGGTCAATTTGCCATTGGGTCTGAGTTTGCCTATAAGGTCAGGCTTTCCAGTGGATTTCCCCATTTGCTGATCGTTTCCAGAGTTGGTGTTGTTATTGTTGTTGGAAGACCTTTTGTGATTCTTCTAGTCAAATTGTGTGGAGTTTGAATTGCTGGTAGATGGGTTGTTGTTGTTGGTTTTGTTCACTGTGGACTTATTGGATTTGTCCATAGGAGTCTCACAGGCAATGTCCACTCAATGTTCCCAATAGATATCTCTGAAGACTCTCATATCTACTGTGAAAGCTTCAAAAGACGAACATGGCTTCTCCAAGAGTACCCTTGGCTCTTACAAAAGAGCCCTCCACCAAGCCAGAAAATAGTTGCAGGAGCAACTTGAAGCTAAGGCCTCTTTCAAGTGTCCACCTGGTTGTCCAGATATTATCAAACTGTCAGAAAGCAGGACTTTGGAAGAACTTAGATACACTTTTGACCAGAAACCAAATAGAGCATCACTGGCAACTTTAACACTATTCATTGCAACAAAATGTTTTACAAAAGGAATTAATGGGAAAGAATTAAAGAAAGGAATTGCAGAACATGGAAGAAGTTCTGGGATAATTCATTTGTGCTCCTTGACTTTCCTTTCTTGGAAATATTTTTGCTAAAGGTAGAAATATGCTAACAGTGACCCAAATGGATTATATTGTGGATATGGCACTGGGATCCAGAAAGGAAGATTGCCAGGGGAAATCCAGCATCTGCCCCAGAAGCCAAAGAAATTGTTCAAGGCAGTAATTGCAAGAGACACAGCTTTAGGTGAACAGCAGCATTCAGCAGTGATGTCCAAAGAATTTATGGATTGTATAATGGCTTGGTCTAATGAGGAGTGTCCAAAAGAAATGTTGACTTCACTCACACCATGCCTGAGTGACTTTGTGAAAGTACAGCTCAAAGTAACTAAACATTTATTCATGCGAGCCTTTGATTCAAGTGGTTGGACCCTCTGGACATGGCAGGCACTAAATCAACCCTGTGTACATGTCATTGATTTATTTTTAGGAATTTTAAGCTTGCAAAACTGCAGGCTAAGCACTACAGAAGGAACTTGCAAACTCAGGAAGGGTATCAATGGAAATATGATGAATCTCATCTTGAGCAGCAGAAGGGCTGGCAACATCACATTAGTAAAGAGGGTGACCTTGAAAGTAATGTACCACTCAAGGGCCTCACTTAATGTAACCAGATTAATGCATCTTCCATCTAGGTCACAGATATAAAATCCATCCACAGCCAGACATGCTGTTAGTAGACATGCATTTTCACATGAACTCTTGGATTATATTTTTGGAAACCTTTTTATGTATATGGCCATGAATTGGAGCCAAATAATTTTATATTTCCAAGTGTAACTTCAACAGGAACTGTACAGCCCAGGACACCTATCTCTCATGACACAATCCAAAGGTGGCCTGATGAATTTGTGGAAGGTGTTAATATTGAGCTTGGTACTACAAAATTAATGACACACTGCTTTCGTCAAGGTGGTACACAGTATAGGTTCGTGTATGCACCTGTAGGTAAGCATTGGAGTCTTGCAATAATTCACTGGTGGGGTGGCTGGGCTCAAGGTGAACATGTGATTGCTTGATTTGATTCTACTTTCAATTTGAGATGCTAATACATTCATATTCAAGTGAGATACACTAATTTGCTATTTGGATGAACTTGATCATTATAAGGAAGGTCACAGTGATGCATTGTGTCCTATAAAGGTGGAAAAGGATGCATCCTTTCTCAATGAACATAGCAGTGTGCAAGTGCCAACTCTCATGGGTTGGACCCAAATCATCAAGGCTTGCTTTATACCAAGACCTCCAAATGCTGAGCCACAATTCTAATTGTGCCATCAGTGATAATATTGGCACTGTGGTGAGCAGAATCCAAATCCGGCACCTCCCCAAATTCATCTTCAGTTTGAATCTACTATACCACACCAGGATACTGATCAGACATCTCATTCTACATCTACAGGACCACCCAGTGATCCCAAAATAGCCTTACATATCCCCAAAATCATCAAGTGTCAAAAAAACAATCTGGATGTGCTGCCAGGATGGAAACAGACAGTAGACCACTGGGTGAAAGGAGATCCAAGCCAGAACTCACCTTCATTGAAAGATTGGAACCCAGAATGGATGAGGGGTAAATATAAGAAAATGTATGCAGAAGCCTATTATCAGCACAAGGTTGTTGCCTTTGAATTTCTTGAGAGGTGAGGTATACTTTAACTTTGGAGTTGAAATGTATGATCTAAGTGATACATACTGTACATAGATTTAATGGTGATGAGGCCACATTCTGGATGCCTAGCCTCAAGTTTCCAGAGGATTCTCAATACTGTTTAACACAATAATTGACAATCAGAAAGCAAGGGGTCTGTTATATATATTTATGTATATAGGCGGCCTTATGAGATGCTATTTAATATTCAGTGAAATATCAGTGCAATGGCTCCCCTTCATTCAATTCTTCCTCAATTTGCATATAATCTGGTTGGACTAATACTATATATTGTATATGAATATACTCTAAGCTGTGAGGCTTAATACCACCCTTTGAACAAGTTGTGCCACTTACTGTATGCACACTTGATAGTGAGTAGTATAACTTCTTCAAAAGGTAGTATCAGGCCTCATAACTCAGGTGATGTTCAGATACAATACATAGTATTAATTCTACCAGCTTATATGCAAATATAGAGAGGATTGAATGAAGGGGGACCATTGCAATGATATTTCACTGAATATTAAATAGCCTGTCATAAGGCCAAATATACAGTGACTCAAAAAACCCTTCGCATGTTTCACCCTTCAGACTTATATCCCTGATAACTCAAAGAATAAAAATGCAAAAATATCAAAAATATTTGTGAATATGCTCTATCATATCTAGAATATGGAGGTATGATGCCATTACATAAACTCCAAATATGGAAATATTACAAATATTTATATACAAGAGACTCATGTGAAGGGTTTTTTTGCTGACCACTCTGACCCACAAAACTACTTATATTTAGTACTTAGTATAGCCACCCTTTGCCTTCAAAACAGCTACAACCCTCCTAGGCATACTCTCAATCAAATTCTGACACACCTCTGCATCAATCTTGTTCCACTCCTCCTCCACCCTCTCCCACAACACCAGTATCCCTTAGCCTCCTCTTTTCATAGTCCCACAAGTGTTCAATGGGGTTGAGGTCTGGAGACTGTGCTGGCCATTGGAGAACATTGAAATCATTATCTTGAAACCAAGTCTGGGCCTTCTTGCAGGTATGTTCAAGGTCATAATCTTGCTGAAAGATGACATCACCCACATATTTTCTATAATAGCTGAAGCTGGCTTGAAGGTCCTTCTCTATAATCTTAAGATAAAGGTCCCCATCCATCCTCTCATCTATCTTGAAAGAATACCCAGGTCCTTCCCACAGCATGTGGCCCATAACATCACAAATCCTTCTCCAAACCTCACCAAAAATCCCTTCCAATAGGTCTCCTATATATAAATATTTGTAGTATTTCCATAATATAGATATAATAGAGCATATTCACAAATATCTTTGATATTTTTGCATTTTTATTCTCTGAGTTATCAGGGATGTAAATCTGAAGTACCAAACATTAGAAGGGTTATTGAGGCATTCCCAACCATATTAAGACTATTGTACACAGTTTGGGTGCAGATGAACTGGTTGGTGACACTCCTAAGAGCTTTGGCCACATCAACAGCAGTGTCAGCCTTCCCAGAGCTGATGAGGTGCTGTGCATAGTGAATGTTGGTAGGGGAAAGCTTTGAGGGATGACCACCAATGGACTTAGAGAGATGAGAACAATGCTTAGAGTGAAGCTTAGAGACTGTGAAAATGCTATGACCAGTAAAAGCTGCAATGTGGCTAGCTGAATGGCCAACATCAAGCAATGAGAGGATATGATTCTGGCTGGCAAGAGACAAAGTGTGCATTTTGGGAATTGGAGCATTGCTGGTTGCTAAAGACCATATATTTATACTCCAGTACAACATGGTCATGTGACATCACATGATTTTGTTAATATGACCCAATTGGAGGTAAACAATCAACAAGGTCACATGGCTGTAAGCATTATAGTCATCAAAGTTGCCAGCAAAAAAACCCTTCACATGAGTCTCTTGTATATAAATATTTGTAATATTTCCATATTTGGAGCTTATGTAATGGCATCATACCTCCATAATCTAGATATGATAGTGCATGTTCACAAATATTCTTGATATTTTTGGATTTTTATTCTTTGAGTTATCAGGGATATAAGTCTGAAGTACAAAACATGTGAAGGGTTTTTTGAGTCACTGTATATATATACATATATATATATACATATAGATCCATACAATATCATACACATAGCATGTTATTATGTCTTACGTAATTGCAGCTCATTCTGGCACAATTTGTGTTGGTGATCAACCTGACATCCCTAGAATATTATAGATTATCTTGGAATATACTTAACATAGCTTTAGTACCTCTGTCATCCCTTCCAGAACCTTCTTCCTGTTGAGATTATTTGTGCAGTTCTAAATACTGCTCTCAGTGAGTGATAAAGCTTCACTGAGAGGCTACATGCTTGGACTCTATACTATATATATTATTTATAAGCATAGTAGTTGCCCTACACTGCATTCCAGCTTACCAAAGGTAGCTTACATAACACTATTATCTCAACACTTCCTGGAGCAGACTAATTCTGTTAGTACGTGTTCTTTGTAATGGAAATGTTTCCCCTTTTAAGCTCCGCCATCGTGGAGTCAGCTCCCACCACCTTTTGTCTCTTGCCACCATCATCTGAGTGGCCGGCCCTCAAGGATTGCTCAGGCTTTCCTTGAGTAATTTTCTTTTTTCCCACCATCCCACCCTTTCCTGCTCCTTTATTGCCCTAAAACTGATTGATTTTTCATGTATTTACTATTAGTTTGGCATGCTGTTGGGCTCGCTCATGTCCCCATCAGCATGTTTTGCACAATGGAGCCTGTGGCCCCTGGATTTGCGTCCACCAGGGGTCCACTCATCCAAATATGGATAAAGACAAAGACTGTAGATATATATAATCCCCAGTAATTTACTCATAGATACAAGCCAAGTTATATTCTAATATCTACTGTGGTCTGTGCAAGTTCACAATAACTTGTCTGTGGTGGGATTGTTAGATTGAGTAATGCTAGCAGTGCTTTCCCAGGGTTAGGTGGTGTAATGGTTAACACCCCTGCTATATATGCAGAAACACTGGGTTCAATTCTCAGTCTAGCCATTCATTTTCTACACTTTTAACAGGGATTTTTTTTAAATTCTGAACTCCACCTTAGCTACTTGGAACAGCTGTAAGGCAAAGAAAGGAGCTAAGTCGATTGTCACATCTGGTTGAACTACATATATTGAATGTCAGGGAGATCTAAATCACTCAGTATCTGCTCTCTGGTAATGTGTTGACATTTTTTGACATTCCTTGCATAGACAAGTGCTATTCAAGCTATCCTCTCCTCATATGACATTTAACATATTATTCAGATTAGCAAGCACCATCACACTGGAGGCACCCCAAGGTTTTTGGAGTTGGAAAACCTTCTGAAAAGCCTACTATTTGGCCAAATTTTCTGAGAATTCTTTGAACTGATAAATTGATTGAAAGTTTTAAGTTTTAGTAGGATTTTCAACTGGAAAATCATATCTGAAAACTTTAAATATTTTTATTAGAAAATCTGAGGAAACATCATCAGTCAGAGTTTCTTGATACAAATTTTCAAAGTTTTCAGATATGATTTCCCACTTTGGAAAATCCTACTAAAACTTAAAATCTTTAAACAATTTATCAGTTCAAAGAATTCTTAGAAAAGTTGGCCAAATATTAGGATTTTTGGAAGGTTTTCAAACTCCCAAAACATTGGGGTGCCTGCAGTGTCATGTCTTAGTGTCATGTATCCCGATTTCCCAGGCATGGCTAGTAGTACATGTAACCATTCTGAATTATCAGCACAATCGTTCATAAAGTTTAGCAATTGGCAAAATACATAGAAATAATTTAACGAAAACAGGTGTGTGAAAGTCAAAATATGTAATGTAGATACACTGGGGGCACCCAAGGTTTTTGGAGTTGGAGAACCTTCCAAAAATCCTACTATTTGGCAAATTTTCTAGGAATTCTTTGAACTGATAAATGTTTTGAAAATTTCAAGTTTTAGCAGGATTTTCCAAGGTGGAAAATCATATCTGAAAACTTTAAATATTTGTATCAAAAAACTCTGACTACTGATGTTTCCTCAAATTTCATGATACAAATATTTAAAGTTTTTAGATATGATTTTCCACTTTGAAAAATTCTACTAAAACTTAAAATTTTCAAGCAATTTATCAGTTCAAATAATTCTTAGAAAATTTGGCCAAATATTAGGATTTTTGAAAGGCTTTCAAACTTTAAAAACCTTGGGATGCCTCCAGTGATAGTGAGTTACAAGCCATGGTTCGTAACCTGAAATTAAAAGTCCGAAAGAAGGTCCGAAAAAAGAATAAAAAATTCGTGAAATTATAATAAATTCAGATAA